>JAZHYW010030575.1:0-22074 GCA_037355805.1 Ixodes ricinus | reverse complement strand
TGCTGCCGCTGCGTTCAATTTACGTATTTACACTCTAGATACGCCAGCCCACTCCTTGAGGCGATTCTATGATTTGTTGACACTTTCACAGCCCTGCGCACGATCTCCGCAGCTCTTCAGCACGTGCGTTTGTGTCACTTTAGAAGGCGAGCAAAGCACGCGCCATACGCACAAACACTCAAAATGGCACCGACCAGACTTTCTGGCGTCTCAGCTAGTCTCAACCAACGGTACTCAAACGGTTGTTTATATCTTTACCATAGGACGCGCTTACAGCGCTGTCACAGCTACCGGTGCGCGCGCGTTCCATGCACGAGAGCTCATTCCGCTCTCGTGAGGCTGAGCTAGAGGTCTCCTGAGCGCAGGAGAGGGTGAGCTAGAGGAGAGGGTGAGCGCGGAGAGGGTGAGCTAGCCCTCGTGCATGGAACGCGCGCGCACCGGTAGCTGTGACAGCGCTGCAAAGCGCGTCCTATGGTAAAGATATAAACAAATGTTTAGAGTGCGGTGAATGACTGCCTTCATAGCTCTGTGGTTAGCGCGTCTGCCTGCTGATCAAAGGGTCAACGGTTCGAATCCCAGCCGGCGCCGGTCTTTTTTATTTATTTATCGACCCGCGGCGTAAGAGGTTAGATAGCCAGATAGATATATAGATAGATAGATAGATAGATAGATACATAGACGAAAAGGTGCGTGATAGTATCCAAAGAATGCTATTCGCATTAAAATATTTTCTCCCGTTGTTGTGCCCTTCAGGCTTTTTAGAGCAGCTTAGCTCCTCCGTCACTTCAAACCTAGGTGTAAATTCCCCGCACAATGATAAGCAACTAAGAAGTATCCGAGACGTCATTGCTTTCGTCAAGCGGCAAAGAGAAGCACTGGAAAGCTCGGGCTCTATCCTTCAAAGTACTCGACGACTGTTCACCCATGCCTTCGACTCTCCTTGTGACAGTGCGGCCTTCTGCCCATCCGGGCAAAGATCGTCAGCCACTGTCAACAAACACCCTTTAACAAACTCCTCGTCTGTAAAAGGCCGCCCACTCTCTGCGATCAACTTGGGACCTGAACCAGAGCCCTCTTCTCTGGACGTTCTTTTTGAAGACGTCTTGCTGCATGCCCAGCCTCTTCAAACTTTCGATCCTCGCGGCTCTGGCTCCTGACATCAGAGAGTCTGTACGTGTCGCGATGGTGAGACTGGTAGTGTCGACACAAGTTGTATTCCTTTAATACTGAAAGCGCTTCTTTACAATCGAGGCATAACCAGTCTTGGGTAATAACACGTTACTAGTAACGCGTTACTGTAACTTCGTTACTTTTTTGGTAACTTGTAACTGTAACGAGTTACTTTTTAAAAATGTAACTTGTAACTGTAACTAGTTACTTTTTTCTGAGGTGAACGACGAAAGTAACGACGTTACTTTTTTGTTACTTTTCAGCTTTTTATGAAGAATATATCACTGAACAGAGTACTATTCAGCTACATCTTGCACTTTCCAAATCGACTGTTCCGACATTTCGAGTGTCCAATTGGCCTTGCACAAACTTGTCAATACGTTCTTTGTCGCGAGTCACGACCCGAATATAGCCACGTGTAGACTTGAGAAAAAAAAATCTAGTTATCTTTACGCACGCGCGCATTTGTGACTGAACACTTACATCTTAGTGTTTTCAAGCACTATCTATGTTGTGGGGTTTCCTTTTTTCTGTGCAAACGCTTTTCAGTCAGGTGAATCAACCGTGAAACAACAACACGCACGGAGGACACTGCGCATGTTTCGCATTTTGATTTGCGCCACTATATGGCAAGGGAAACTTTTAAAACACTAATTTTGAAGAATCAGCTGCTTGCTAGGTTACAATATGAAGTAAAAGCGTATTTTTTTTATTTTATAGGAATAAAAACTTTTGTGGGGGGCGTTTTGTAGTTTTTCCTAATTTTTCGTGTTATAGAAAAGTAACTGAAAAGTAACGTCGTTACTTTTCAAAGTAACTGTAACTGTAACAAGTTGCTCTTTTGTTGCGGTAACTGTAACGGTAACTTCGCTACTTTTTCTGAAAGTAACTGTAAGTGTAACGAATTACTTTTCAAAAGTAACTTACCCAAGACTAGAGCATAACGCTTTATGTTTATGTTGAACAAATAAATAATCATTTGTCCACTGATCACTGAGTGTCCGGCATTCCAAATATATGTTTCGCTTGCCGCGTTTAGACAGTGACGTTGTAGACACACTCCAAAAGAAATACACCTGTTATAGAGGAGAATTCTAGAAAACAAATTCATGTGAGTAACACGTAATGTTGAAACTTACGTTCCAAGTTGTCGATAGGGCCCTTGAGACGACCGGACTGCCCGAACAGACGCGAATGAGTGACTGTTCTATTGAATCCAAGCCAAGTGCGCACCATTTTGCCGTCAGTGGTCTTGTTCTGATTTGGTCGTGATAGCGAGTATCCAATCGGAACGAGTTTCGCAAGAGACGGTCACAAGAGCATTCTATGCCAACAGTTTCACTTCTGGACCAGTCAAGTTTGTATTGTATCCCACCTTTGTGCTAGGATGCCCGTGAAGATGTTATCTACACGAGTGTAAGGACATCGGACTATGGCCAACGGGCAGTGCTCTTTGTCCTTGTTTAACCTCAGTGAAGGTCAAAAGAGGCGTACAAAGAGAGAAAAGCGCGGGGAAGGGGGGGGGGGGCCTGGGGGTCGCGTGATACTGCCTGCGCGGGCGCGCGTAATATATTGTGTGTCGTTTTCCTAGATGATACTGAAAAAGACTGCGTTGTTATTTTCAGAGAACAAAAAAGTGAAGCGGGGATTTGTTTTTTACCGCTATCAGCGTTTAAAATGTTTTGCAAACAAGTTTTAGTATATATCGTTACTAATGCGTTCAATTTTGTGCGCTATGCACGTCAACCCGTGAACGGCGATTACTTTGCGGCGGAGGGGGCTGTTATCGATAAAGTCTTCGGTCGGGGTGCCCAGCTGCATGCATTTTCCTCTGCTTCCTATTCGCAGTGCGCCGACAGCGTTTTCATACTTAGTGCGTGCACGATGCTGTCAAAGCTAATGGTGCAAGCACGGAGCTTGATCTCTTTGATCATTTGGCACGCGTTCTCGCGCTAACGAAACCATAAATGAAGCCACGCGCTCACGCCAGTAGCTTTGACAGCGTTGTATCTCATTCTCAACAGATATTCACGGTGTCCACCAACATCATGACGACGGTGTTGCTGATGGTGACGATATTCATCGGTGACAAGAGCATGCGTTTAGGCTGAGGCAGAGCCCCTGCCAGGGTGTCACCTTCGCGTGCGCTTCGCTTAGGGTGAAGACATCTGGCCATTTTGTCCCACACTTTTATTTTTATGTTTTGTTCAGAAGCGCGTGGGAAGAGCGTGTCCCGCACGCGTTTGTTGCGCTGACTGTGCTTGCGGCGACATTTTGTTTTCGTCGATTTCTTTGTATTTTACCCATGCAGCGCGTGCTGTCGGCATCGGGTACTACAAAGGGTGGCGTCACCCTAAACAGAAAAACATCGAGGCACCCCTAGCCCCTGCGTCTGGTGCTAGAGCCGCGACGACCGGTACATCCATCAATGAGGAAGGTTCGAACTCGGTATCCGATTCCACCTTGTCGACGTCGTCTGCAAAAGTCGCAGAAACTAGAAATAAACAAATACTTACGACAAACGAATTTGACAGATCTTCTTTTCGCGTTTTCTTTCCCCTTTTAAACGTGAATTTAGAATTATCTTGCAGCTGTGCAGGTAACCAGCAGGCTGTATATACTCCGACGTTGACGCAGTGAACGCGGCGTAGCGCAGAACGCGCGCCTTTCATTGGCCGGCAACCAGAACCTCGAGAGCTGTGGCCAATCAATATCTGCGCGCTACGCACGCCGCCCGTCGACGTTACGTTGAGTATAAACGCGTCAACAGACGATTGTGTTCTGCCTGCAAATGTCGAATAAAATTGGAGAAAGCGTCAGCATCAAAAAATTGCGCACAGCGGCAAAAAACACAACAGCATTACAGTAGACGAGAGGTTGCAGTTAATTTAGAAAGTGAGGGCCAGAGGGGAACAAATTATGGGCAAACTTTATGTCCTTCAGTCACTGCAGACAAAGAAACAGGCCTCGTATGACGTTGCAAATGATAGTCTCTAACTACTACATTAGTAGTATTTTGACCGAAAAAGCCATACTAGATCGACAACCAGCGGAAAAACCAAGAAACGAACAGAATGACTGCCTCGCTTTACCGATAAACGACGCGTAATGCTGCCCAATCAAATTTATTTAGTTGTTATATATCCAGCCATTTATTAAAGTACCTAGGTATATTGTTTTTTCCTTTCTGGGGATGCTGGTTTACACAAATGCGTTTACTGTCGCTTCGAGAAACTGGCCCAGGATGGCTAGGGTTGACATTTACATACCGGTCGGGTTCAAATGAAATATGAACAGTGACGGAACTTCGAGCCCACTACGGCGCAGCTTCCAAGCTTGGATTGTGTTTGGCGAGGTTGACACTCATCGGTGTAGAACGCACAACCTCGCAGCGCCCTGCTCCGATGTGTTTAGATACGTCGCCAGCACAACCCAAGCTTGAAAGCTGCGCCGGTAGTGAACTCGAGGTTCCGTCACTGCTCACATTTCATTCGAACCCGATGGTATGTTCTTAAAAGGTCGCATAAGTGACATAATGGCGTCTGGTTGGTGGAGCCAATTAGCGGCGAGATGTTCTGGTGGCTACATCCCTATGATTCCCCTTATGACAGCAGTGCCACTTGCGAACAACGAGTTCGATGGTGTTTGGTAAATAGCATGGTGGAGCTTGAAATCCATCGCGCTCTCAAAGAAACACCGCCAACACCGTTAAAATTAAAGTTCTTCATTCCTCTATTTCCGTCGATGATAAATCATTTTCTGACGTCATAGTCAGCGTTCGACCAATCGTGGAAGGCCGACCACAGCGACGCTTTCTGGTCGCGCACGGGACTAATCGCTCCACCAATCAGACGCCATTACGTCACTGCCCTGACCTTTTAAAACGTACATGATAGATGTATAACTAGAGCCGTATATGTAGAGAGTTTGCCCATTCGTTGGGAAGTATACACGAACCCATCTCTGTTACGTCACGGCGCGGTGGTGGCGCGTCGGTCGCACTTCCGGTCTGGGGCTGTGGGCGGAAGGCCCCATATGAGGCGTGTATTCCTGCGTTGTTTTGAAAGGAACCTGACGAAAACATGCCTTTTCGTCAAACCGCCGCGACTGGGGCTGTACTAAAAGAGTCGAGAAAGGCTTGAAGATCAGTTTTCATGTTCTCGGTTCGTCCGAGACCGTGGATATGTGCTGCAAAAATGGTAAACCAGACGCCGCCGGACCACAATCGCTTAGGGGGAAGCACTTTGGTTGAATTCACGGATACTTGTGGTCATCAGAGTTATTTGTTTTGTTCCAACATAAACGCCGGAAAACCGTCAAGTTGTACGGCCCACCTGCGGACTACGTTCAGTGTGTCTGAAGTTCGAACGGCCGTCTGATCGTTCGAACTGTCGTCTGCTCTTTCAAACACTTCTGCTTGTCGTCTGCTCTTTTAGACGACACCGGCCCGTAGACGAAATGTTGGCCCGGTACTTGCGATAAGAAGTAAGTGCAGGCCTCCAGAAGACTTAAGTTTGAAGGTTGGTAAGCAGGTCTCCACGTAAACAGCAGATACAAGGAGATGTTGATTATTGTTACCAGCGGCCATCACCGACTTGTTATGCCTGATTCACTTCGTCCGATTCTGCTTGTGATTTTCAGTATTGACGTCGACCATCTCAGCTACGGTTCACGCTTTTGCAGTCCGAGTGACTTCGCGATCGGAAAATTGCGAGCAAAATCTCACCGCGTGAGTCAGGCTTTAGCGTACATTCTGCGGCGTCCACGCGGAATGAATCGCCGCATGTCAGATTATTCGCCGCGAAGTTTTGCGGTGTAACGAGCCTCGTTAATTCTCGCTGACGCCGCTCATGTAGTCAGACATTGCCATGAAGACGTAGAATCAACAATTCGAAAGCAATAAAGGGCAGGGGGACTCGCACCAACGCCGACAACATCGCATTTCAATGGTTTGTTTATGGGCGACGGCGAGCGTATATCTACACCCCCTACGCGCATGCGCGGCGCCGGTGGCGTCCGCTGTGGGCGCTGCGGGCGCTCCGTTTGTTTGCAAGCATGGAGTTGGTGTATAGAGACTAAATGAGGAGGCGCTTGGCTAGCCGAAAGCGCTAGGTCCCAGGGCGTCTTCGCTAAATTCGAAATTTGACCAACCAGAAGTCGGAAATAATACCTGGTAGTGGTCGAGAAACAAACCTGATAACTGCATTAGGTAACTCGATGACTGAAAATATGGTACATGTGATGTTTCAATCACGCCCATCCAAATTGATGGTTGAAGGGTGCGACTAGCGGAACGATCGATATAATCCGTACGCCAAGCGCCGACATCCGGGAATCTGCCGTCCGAGCGGTCACACTTTCTGTCCGGGCTATAAAGAAAGTCGAGCGAAGTGCATTCGTTTCTTATGCATACTTGCTGCGCACCGCGATCAAACGTGCGTAACACGTGCACCCTAATACCAACCGCTACAGTTACCGCGCCACTTTTCACTCTTATGCCGCTTATTAAACGCCCTATGCGAACATATATACCTTTGATCAGAGCTGTTTCACCGTTACCACTTCGCGAGGAGTATCTTTCGGCTTCTGGTTGGTCAAGAGACGCATGCAGAAGCCCTCTTTCCAGCGTCAGCTGTGCCCTGGCTCTAGCTCTGCGCGCTCCATTGACCAAACTCTCGCGCATACGCAGGCTCTCGCGTACAGCCTTCGCTATCCGGGAACATGCCTGCAGCTTCATCAAGTAGAACCGTCTTTGAGCTATGGATGCAATGCGGTAAAAAAGTCTCACAGCGCGCAAAAAAATACGTTCACCTACCTTTGCATGTTTTGATCATATAATAGTTAGCCTATTATAAAATTGAACTAAGACATAAGAGATCAGCATATCATGCCCTTAGAAATGTATGTAAGTACAACTACTACGTACTGCACGAAATTCACCTACACGGTAGCAGGAACTTCTGTGACACCGGTCAGTGCGTTCATGAGGTGGCACGTTTTGATGGGATCAACATTTCTACCGAGAGGCATTCAACTTTGCGCAGAGGCAGTGTCATACCCGATGAAGCCTCACTGAGGGGTGACTATTGCTAGTTGAAAACTTTCCCAATACCCCGCCGGGACGTCGTGCAATACCGACGGCCATAGCAATTTGGCAGCCCACACGGGGCTCCTCTTTGCAATCCAAAATCATGAATCTATATGATCCACGGGATTAATAGAGAGTTTTAGTAGATCGTTCCTGATACCTCCGATACCCCCGATAACGATACTGTATATGTGGCGCAAAGGCGGAGTCAGAGTATCGGAGTATCGTTATGGGAGTCATCGGAACGATCTACTAAAACTCTACTAATATGAGTTTTCGTAACGAAAACGCCAGCAACTGTGTCATTTTAGCTCGATAGCGTTAGGGCGCTGAAAGAGGATATTGAGACGTCGCCTCCTTGTGACTCTTTTCTTCTCGTCCCTTTTCCGATATACCCCAGTCTCCGGTTAAACAAAACTAAGGATATCAGCAAGCTCCAACAGACCCTTCCCGAAAGTCAGTCCACCCAATCTGGCAGAGCCAAACCTGACGCTCTAATGGCGGCACTACAGAGCTTCTCCACACCAGCAAATGCGAACGTCTTCGAGAGCATAGAGTAGGAAAAGGTGTTGGTCCTTTTACTACACCTTCGACTAACGAAATCGAGGGTGCTTGATTTAGCCAGCTGCATGATCTCCAATCACCGCCATTAGAGCGGCAATATTGGAGCTCATGGACCACAAAGGTGACTCTGACTTTTGAAAAGGGTCTATTACAATAGCGAATTTTGGTCTTATTTCTCAATAACCACGAAACAGATTGACTTGGGGATGGTTTTATTAGAAAAATAATGAAAAACTGAGTAATATTGTGGCACTACATTTCCCGATCTGAAAGATGGAAGATTTCTTACGGGAACTTAAATTTGCTTAATGAAAGCAATTTTTTTTTCGTTCCGTTCTTTATGAACATTTCAAAAAGAAACCAGGGCTTAAATTCAAATTGAGGCGCTACAATATTGAAGACCAGGACTTTTGAAATAAATCTCTAACAAGATCTGTTTTCAAGAGATTCTCATTGTGATATATTTTAACCAAGCTTGTAGCCCCTCAAAATGTCACAAATCCAGCTGTCAGCTGGCGCAATCTATGAGTTTGTCGGCAATACTTCCTCTTGAAATTGCGCAATGTGTTATTGCGCCCTGGACTATTGGCGTCTTCAAGGTCGTTCAGTTCACGGTAGGGATTTTGAGAGGGAGCGCCTCCCAAAAAGCAGGAGTGTTGTTGTTGTTGTTTTTTTTCGGCGGGTAAGTTATTTTGCGTGTAGCGCGGGTGTGATTGGTCAGGTTCGTTCTCAATCAGCTCTTGCGCGTCGTTGGGATGATATTCCGTTCTTGGTTGGCGTTTTGGGTCCTGAAAATGGGGATCAAAGATTTCATGCTTCAAGAGCGCTGAAGTTGCGCAACTGCACGCAGACAAAAGCTACCTGAAGCGTACGAAAGGGTCGATACTAGGGAGTTTAAGCAGGTCGTTTCCACACAAGCAGTTCGCCCTCGAACGCACGCGCGCGAACCGTTCGTGGCGTCCGGAGGCTTCTTCTCCATTTTGTTAGACCACCTGGACGGGTGGAAGACATACGACGACGTCTCACAACACCAGCTAACCCTTTATTCGATGCTCCTCCTTATCATCATCCTGAACCCAAAATCGTCACCATAAAAACGCTCCAAACAATGGAACCAAAAGGACACGCCTTAACCTCGCAAGCCACACTTGTCTTCAAAAAACAAAAAAAAAAAAACCGAACCATTTGGAATTAACAAAAGGTACACATCAAAACATCGGCCAAAGGGAACATGCTTCGACCTCGCAGCCACTCTTATCTTTACAAAAAACGAACAAGTGAACCACGCGGAACCGACTGCAGTTCAAGCCGGTCGACCTGTTGCACCTTTTCTCTTTTCCTTCCTTTCCTTTTTTTTACGTACGCTTATAAACGGAACAAAATCGTGACAAAGGGGCTACCTCTCGTGAAAAACACAAGACCTGTCTGTCTATGCTGGAACGCAAACTAAATGATGTAGAAAACTGCATCGGGCACTGAGTGGCTCTTCTCTCGGGTCACGTGACATGACGTTGAAATGTAGTTTTTCCCTATGCAGTTCGAGGTATGCTCGTAAAATGATGCAGTTGGCGGTGACGTCAAAATGTCGTCACGATGCACTCTGACGATGCAGTTAACTGGAGTGGTCGGGACGAAGCCAGAGATCAATCTGCATCGTAAAAGATGGCGACCCTAACATATGCATCTCTACTGTTGCGTTCGCCAGCGGATCGGAGTTTTTAGAGATCACCGGGATGCTTTCGAGACGAGCGATGCGAGGTTTGCGGGCGACTACCGGCTGACCAAAGGGTGACTCGCTGGCTATGCGACCAGCTTCGCGGAAAACTCCAGCGTTGTCATGAAGGGCCCCGTGTGCTGACGGTCGAGCAACAAGTCCTCGCAGCTCCGCGCTTCTACGCCGCTGGCGGCTTCCAGGGAACCGTTGGGAGCGACGAAAACATTGGTGTTCACCAGTGCTCTGTGAGTCGCGTACTTCGTGATGTCACCAACGTTATCATCGATTGCCTCGGATCGAAGCGGCTGTGTTTCCAACAAACTCAAGCAGAGAAGGCGCTCACAAAAAGGAAGTTCTTCAGAGCGATGCAAGTTCAGTGGCGTGATCGATAAATATTCTTAATACTCTTACACGATTCAACACGATTGTGTTTTCATTTGAGTGCACCCCATATAAGCGATTTGGCTGAGCGAAATGCCAAGCGAGCAACGGTAACAGGCTTAAGTTGAAGCTAGTTCGTTCATACTTCAGGTAGAGAGAAGAGACTTTATTTTAAAGCAACTACTTCAGGTAAGGCCAGCTGAACTAGAATAAACATACACATAAAGAAAAGACCACACACAGCGTGGGACTACGTGGGACTAACAACTGATTTTCTTTTTCCTCCTCTTCTACTACGAACCCTACTTGAGGGAAATATTCTCTCTTTCTTCTTTTTTGCTTCCTACTTCACCGAAAATTTAACCCCGAAGGAACATTTTTTTCTTTCTCGTGCAGCACGAGAGAAGTTGCATTAACGCAGTCAAACATCGTCAAAAAGTAAAATTTGTCGTTAGTTGTTGATAAAACAGAAGGTTAGTCTACCTGAACATGGCGACATTGTTTACCCACTGTAGATAAGCAATTTAGCCAGTGCAGTACGACTGCTAGCCCGGGGTCTTTAACGCATCACGCAGCGCGAGCTTGCGCTCCACGTGCTCCGAGCTGGTGTTCGCTAGCCCACTCGGCGATTCTCCGAAATTCCCTGTAGGGAAAAAAAAACGATGTAGTTTCAACTCAATCGCCACTGTTCGGCGACGGCATCGGACACGTCACGGTGCAGTTCTCTTCCGATGTAGTTTGTTCGCGATGGAGATTAGGCTCCTCCCACCGGCGACGTCACGATGCAGTTTCTCCACCGCTTTTTCTAGCATGGACAGACTGTTCAATTCATACTCGCAGAAAGCTTTTGCACTATCACTAAGAAGCATAGACGCCTGGCTTATGCAATTGCCGATCGACCTAACTTTTACTGTCTCTTTTACAACCCTTTTGACGTCATTGACCTCTTTGCATACTACCGTTGTACAGGACCACTCGGCTGTGCAGTTTCTGCACTCTTGTACATGTGTCTCGATTTCGGAATTAGGCGCTTTTATCTTTACGTTTCTTTTGTGCTCAGCTAGACGATCGTTCAAGCATCTTGAGGTCTGCCCTATATACCTAAACCGGAAGTCATCGGGCGGCGGAGAAAAGCTCACCGGAGAAAAGCTCACCGCAAAACTGTCCGATGCGGAGAAAAGCTCACCGGTCTTTTGCCGGATGCGGAGAAAAGCTCACTTACGAATCTAAGAATCGAACGTTCACTCAAGTGACATACGTTCGCTCACCTGAAGTATGCTGGGATGCTTTATGGCATGAGGCCATTCTGCACCTCACTGGCAGACTTGACAGATCAGGGGTTGCCCAACTAAAATAAAATAAATTATTTTAATAGAACGCTAATTAAAAAACATAACGGGGGAAATATAGCCAGTGTAGATGGCTGCAGCTTGAGTAGTTTTTGAAATTTATTTAGGAAACTACCTTTTATGTAGTATACTGACACCATATTGCCAAATCTCCACATTTCACCATTTGTTTAGAAGGCAGCTGGTTTCGATTCTCCATTCATTCGAACGGAATATAAAAAAGGTCATATTTCCTACATCCCGGCTACGTCAGAAATAAATATGGTAACACTCACCCGAAATGGGGTGACATAAAATGGGAGCTAGGGCTGCAGCTAAGATGGAGAATGAAAATCAAGCTGAATTAAATCGTGATTTAAATCAGACCGGTTTTACTAGGATGATTTAAATCGAACCTTTCCCGCAAATATAATCCCTAAAATGTTTTCTCACTTACCGTTCGTTTATTATTTGATGCTTTTAATATGAGCATCTGCAATGTAAAGTGAAATAATCATTACACAAGAAATATTTATATCTGGCTGAACACGAGCAAAAAGCAGTGGTTTTCCAAGGAAATGGGTGCGTTGAGCTTATTTATTTCTGCCTTCGACTTCGTTCTTCGGTTACGTCACATCTTTTTGCAGCCAAATCAGAACGCAAGAGATAGAAACGAAAACTGGGAAAGCAGTGTCGTGTTACAAGAAAATCAGATCGTGAAAAAGAAAAG
Source organism: Ixodes ricinus (assembly GCA_037355805.1). Lineage (NCBI taxonomy): Eukaryota > Metazoa > Arthropoda > Arachnida > Ixodida > Ixodidae > Ixodes > Ixodes ricinus. The sequence continues at coordinate 10,099 of JAZHYW010030575.1, read as the reverse complement.
CAAATACAGCTTTTTCGCTCACGACGAACAAAGCTGTTTTTGTTCTAGTATGGAGGGCTTTTCTTGAACAAAACGTTGTTAAAATTGGAGGACTTCTTTTTCCCGCATAGTTTTCACCGATCGGAAGAATTGATCTAGCAACCTGCCGTGTCTAAAAATGCATATATTGATACATAATCAATATTTTATAGTGTTATTTGTCTGATCTAAATCAAATAAATCCGACTTAAATAAAAAAAATATATTTTAATTTTTTTTCTATTTTGCTCAGAGCAGAGTTACCTGATGTAAAGTGTGTACAGTGCGTGATACTGTCATTATAAACGAACGATTTTTTTTATATTTTTGTGGTTGCCGTCAAAACTACCAGTGCGCTGGAAATTACCCATTTGGGGCACAAACCTATGCCATAAAGGTTTGACGCTGTTCAAACCCTTCTTTAATATGTAAAATGGGAAAAAATCGCGTCGCGCTAACTCTGCTGCACGGTGTACCGCCTGCGTGAGAGGCGCCTAAATTCTTGGTAGCACTACTGCTATTAAATTATAACGATCGCGACCACTTTGCATAATATTTAATTCGCCGTGAGCTTTTCTCCGGGTCTGTCAAAGACCGGTGAGCCTTCTCCGGACTCGCACAAAACTCGGTGAGCTTTTTTCCGGTGAGCGTATCTCCGGTGAGCTTTTCTCCGGTGAGCTTCTCTCCGGTGAGCTTTTCTCCGGGATTCCAAGTCATCGGTATGTCGTAAACGACACCAGTTTCACAAAGCACAAATTTTTCCCTGTGGCCCTTTTGGCACCCTTTTTTCTCTCTTTGGAACGGGGTGAGGTTGCCCAACTTAAAGTCCGAGCTGAAAACCACATTAAAGGGATTGTCCGGTCGAAACCGGAAGTACTTAAGTTCTTGCGCTCGTTACGTCGAGGGAGCCTTCATGTAGACAAACGTCATTTTTATTTTGATATATGATCTCCCGTTATTAATTAAACCTTTCATGAGCCTATGTACGAAACTGCACCCCGAATTTCGCCAGTGTCAATGGCTGACATCCGTAGGTGCTGCGTGACGTCACAAAACGCAAAGGTTTGTCGGATGGTCGGGATAACAAGCGTTGGTCTAGGATGTCTTGTATTTTGTTTCGAATTATATAGTCTCCTAGGCTGTACCCTACTTAAATACGGTTCTTTTAATGCAATTCCCAAGCATGTGCAAAAAAGTCGCGCCTTTTAGCAGGAAATTACTCGCAGACAGCCATAAGCTTCGAGCAAACGTCTGCCGTTTCGCGCAAACACAACTGCGGTTGCCACCGATCGAACTAGGGGCACTTGCAAAGTAAAGGATGCAGATTTCGCCTCTGAAGCGGCACCTAAGTACACGAAGCGGCATCTGGGTACACATGTCAGCGGATCCACTGGATCGGTGATGAGGCTGCGGGTCGTTCCCTCAGAGGCGACGTCCGCGGGTCGAAGACAAACGGCGAATCGTTCAAATGCATGTCGTCCCTCGACTTGGACGAGCTTGGTGAATCGTAGTCACGCTCCATTTTCAGACGCGGGTCAAACAGAACCGGGCTGCACACGTGCTAAATACAACTTCTGGTATCGTTTCCAGATGGCCTAGCCGTTGGTTTCGGTTTCGTTGCATAATCAAATTGATTGATCCGATTTGGGCGAGGAGTGGATGGACGTAGTTTAATATCGTTGGCACAGCATCACACCTGAGCTTACGAGCCTTCTGTCCGCTTAGAGCTCAGCTCGTAGCTCTCTTCTGTGAGATGATTGCTGCATAAGCGGGATCTTGATCTTGACGGGAACCTAGTCCCTACGCACGGCGACGATCCACTTCGCTCGTCACTGCACGTCTCGCGGAAAAGTGTGGAACGTCATGTCTTGGCTCGCATGTGCTGGCCGGTGGTTGTGGCACCCAACCGCGCAACAAAAATCTCACCCAGCTACGAAACAAGTTGAGCACAACAACAAAAACGAAGCACGCTGAGGCAGACAAAAATGCTCGCTTTGTGTTTTGTGACGTCAGAGCTTCAATGTTGCCAACGAAAGCAGCGTTTACGCTAGAATGCGATTGGAGCAGCATAAATTCAATTACTCACGCAGAGGGTCATATAAAATTCAGATATTGCACGTACAATACGTCTCGAGGCAATAACAATGATATTCAATTGTTTTCTCGAATACAAAATTTGACCGGACAATCCCTTTAAGGCCAAATTGTTTTGCACACGCTTTTAAATTGTGTGACATGGTGTGAAAATAAAGCATCACTGCGATCCTACTTCTCGATTTGTCCTCTGCCTTTTCCTTTTCCCGGTTCATTGAGGTCACTTGCCTCCCGATGAAATCTCCCTCGTAGCCTGCGTTAATCAACCGTCGCCACTGCCCTCTGACTGCCTTAGCCACGAAATGAATACAAGACCTGTTCAGAGCATTGGTGAACAACGATCTAACGACACTCGCCTTTACCGTCTTAGAGTGGCAGCTCTTCTTGGGGAGTATTGGTTTCGGGGCATCTTTTCCATACTCCCAGCATAGGGCTTCACCCACATGAAGTTTTAGGTCCAAAAACTGTAACATATCATTCGTTGGTTTTTCCACGGTTAACTTCAGTTCGGAGCTGATGACACTATTAGTGACTCTAGTCTCTCCGCAATTCCACTCTTAAAGGTGCATACCACAATGTCGTTGACATATCTTCTGACTATACTGCTGCCCGACGGCAGTTCTCCTAGTCCTTCTACCACGGCTGAATCAAGAGAGTTCAGATATATCTCCGCCAAAGCTGGTTCCACCGATGAACCTATGCACACTCCATCTTTCTGCACAAATTTTTGTCCATCGTATTCAACCCCCGTTGAACGAAGATACAAATCCAACACCGTCAGGAAACAATCTACCGAAATGCCCGAACCTGACTGGAATTTTACGAGATTACGCTCCAGGGCCTCTTTTACTCGCTCCATCAGTCTGCTCTTCTCCAACGAATAATAAAGGTATTTTATGTCCATAGAAAATATCGAGCACTTCATGCCATGATGGACCTCCAAGATGTCAATTAATTCGTTTGAATTTCTCAGTGAGAGCGAATCTTCAAGCTTAACATACTCTAACCCTTGTTGCAGGAATTTAGACACCACCTTCTGCCAAGTCCCGTTCTCATTTATCACTGTGCGGAAAGGAAGCTCAGGTTTATGGTCTTTTAGAAAAAACTTCAGGCTCAACGTTCAGTGTTTTTAGCTCAATATCCTCTTTGCCGTCCCTTCAAATTCCTCTTCTCTAAGAACCCCACAAATTTCTTTTCTCATCTTTCCAATATTCCCGGTCTATTCCACAAACAGGGAATCCAACGCCTCCTTTGCCTTCTTCCGGAAAACCTACTTGGGCAAGATTGCAAACTTCCCAGTTTAGTCCGTCTGCAACACCTCTAGCGATTTACATTCCAACTCGTTTTTACCGCTTTTACTTCACTACAGTTCCTTCTTTCCGTTGGGTAATCCTGCCCATGACATTTTCCATTCGGCCAATTGCTTGATCAACGAAAGCTGCCTTCTCATCCTGAGTGACAACTTTCGCGACTGTCTGTATCGACGAGAACACGTCCAACCTCGACGGTTTTACATTTAAGCAAAACTTCGGCCCTCTACTTAAAAATTCTTCAGTCTTCCGGGACACCGCTTCTCTACATGGGATTACAAGGGACGTGTGGGGTACATCAAGATAGCTGTTTTCATGGGGAACTCCTTGATACATCTAACAAGATTTCTATCCACTAGTCTTCCATCCATTCTCCCGCACGCGCTTAATCTCTTAACACTGTCCAAAACATGTTTTCGCTTCTCGTTATTTTCTCCCATTCCGGCCGCTGGAGTCGTCACCGCAACGCAGCCAGCCCCGTTCACAACTCGGGTAAAAAATAAAAAAAAAATAAAAAAAAGATGGTGGTCGATTAGGCGATTGACTTCGCCGACCCAGCCGAGCATTAGGCTTAGGACAGCGGGAGGCGATTTGCCATCCTGTTATTAGTCTGCTTCATTTGAGAGGTTGAACCAAATCATTTCGAGGACTGCTCACAATGGTAAGCGATCGTGAATGCCGTAATCTGCGCATTCTAGTAAATTTCAGCGATCTGCGGGCAGACTAGCTGCCGGGGCGAACGCGAGCAGACGAAATGATTTGGTTTGACGGCACACAACCTGGACGATCGTTCAAGTTCAAGATGACGGAGACACACCACATACATTTTACGGTCGTTCAGATACTTTTACTCTATCTATCTCCGCAGGTCTTGAAATTCCGACCGGCAGATGTTACGTCGGCCGTCTTGTTTACATCAGTCGTACGCCGGAAACACGAGCCGCCACGGATTTACACGTTGCAGAATGTTTCACATGTTTACTAGAAGATGGCGCCACCGTCAAACACTATCATCATCATCGTTTACACGGTTGTGCCAGTTTCACGATCCGGTTCGAGGTGGAGAGGTGATTTGATCTGGCAATTTCAAATATTCTGCAGGGATGCATTTAACATGTTTACTTATTTTAAATGCGAAAGAAACATACGTCAGTTCGTCGATTTTGTTTTAACATCGACATATGCTTTGCATATCAACTTGTGGAGGCTGATTTCTACCGTAACGAAACAAACCTTGCGAAAACTTATTCAGTGAGGCTCAAAACAACAAGCTTTTTGGTAGTAGGCGTCACACGTTGCTATTTGGAAGTTGTGAACGTCTCGCGCTGAAAATTCTTTGCTCGATCTCAAACAACACACTCTTGATTCAGTATTTTATGAAATAGAGGCGAATGTTTTAGACAAGAACCCGCACACATTTTATTGTGGTGTTCGTCGATTGGACTGCCTTGGCTGCGATCAGCCCTTGGTCGGCTGTTACTGTTGGGCGAAGGAGAAAAGCTCACCGGAGAGAAGCTCAACTGTGAAATGCTCACCGCAAAACCGACAAGTGCGGAGAAAAGCTCAGGTACGAAATATTTTATTCAATATTTAAAATGTAATATTATCGGCATTGTTCGAACTGCGGAGCTTATATTTAAAACTCACGTCCACATTTTGCTTACCACTGATGCTGCATTTTTACGTGTTAGTATGTTTGCAAAGCCAAGTGTTCTCGTTCATGCCCCAAAAAGAATCGCTTACTTTCTAAGAAAAATGGGAAAGAGGCAAACGAATCCACAGTTTTGCAGAATGCGAACAAAAGAAAAATTAAGAAACTCGTTTTTTTTTTCGTTTTTTTCCTGATAGCTTTTACATAGAGACAGGACATTGCCTCAAAGTTGAGTCCTGCGAACAGCAACAAAGTGATCTCCGTCTCTGCACCCGACTGACGAGAAACGATCTGGCCAGAAATCATACCGTTCGATAAAACAGTGTTCTACAAAACGGCTTCGATGAAATTGGTGGGAACCGGCCCACTTGTCACAATCCATTTGTCATCTGTTTTTTTCTAAACCACGTCGTGGCATTTAGTTACATTTGTTTCAATTTCAGCGCCATGCTTTCATCACAGCTGCCAACAGGGTTCAAAATGATTCATAGGAATATACAGAAGTAAATTCGTAGTTCTACAGTTAAGCTCCACACCGTAACACGAGTGTTCCTTGTGACAATTATTCCGGCGTGACAATTCCTCGTACGAGATGCCCTGTGACGAGTTGGCCTCCTTGACGAGTTCTCCTATGACCAGTTGGCCTGTGACGACCGGGCTTGTGACGAGTTCTCCTAGACCCGAATTGAACAGGTCTTGTGTTCTTCGCGAGAGGTAGCCCCTTTGTCATGATCTTGTTCCGTTTATAAGCGTACGTAAAAAAAAAAGGAAAGGAAAAAAAAGGTGTAACAGGTCGATGGGCTTGAACTGCAGTCGGTTCCGCGTGGTTCGCTTGTTCGTTTTTTGCAAAGATAAGAGTGGCTGCGAGGTCAGAGCATGTTCCTTTCGGCCGATGTTTTGATGTGTGTGTACCTTTTGTTGGTTCCAAATGGTTCGTCTTTTTTGTTTTTCTTTGAAGACAAGTGTGGCTGCGAAGTCAAGGCGTGTCCTCTTGGTGCCATTGTTTGGAGCGTCCTTTATGGCGACGATTTTGGGTTCAGGATGTATAAAAGGAGGGAGCACTGAATAGAGGGGTTAGCTGTGTTTGAGACGTCGTCGTGTGTCTTCCACCCAGTCTCAGGTGGTCTAACAAAATGGAGAAGAGCCTCCGGACGCCACGAACGGTTCGCGCGCGCATGCGCAGTGGCGTCGCCGATGCGTTCGAGGGCGAACCGTTCGTCTGGAAACGACCTGCTTAAACTCCCTAGTATCGACCCTTTCGTACGCTTCGGTAGCTTTTGTCTGCCTGCAGTTGCTAACTTCAGCGCTCTTGAAGCATGAAATCTTTGATTCCCATTTTCAGGACCCAAAACGCCAACCAAGAACGGAATGTCATCCCAACGACGCGCTAGGGCAATTGACAACTGACTAATCACACCCGCACTACACGCAAAATAGCTACCCGCCGAAAAAAGAAAGAAAAAAAAAACACTCCTGCTTTTTGGGAGGCGTTCCCTCTCAAAATCCCGACCGTGAACTGAACGACCTCGAAGACGCCAGTAGTCCAGGGCGCAATAACACATTGCGCAATTTCAAGAGGAAGTATTGCCGACACACTCATAGATGGCGCCAGCTGACAGCTGGATTTGTGACATTTTGAGGGGCTACAAACTTGGTTAAAATATATCACATTGAGAATCTCTTGAAAACAGATCTTGTTAGAGATTTATTTCAAAAGTCCTGGTCTTCAATATTTTGGCGCCTCAATTTGAATTTAAGCCCTGGTTTCTTTTTTAAATGTTCATAAAAAACGGAACGAAAAAAATTGTTTTCTTATTAAGCAAATTGAAGTTGCCGTAAAAGATCTTCATCTTTCAGATCGAGAAATGTAGTGCCACAATATTACTCAGTTTTTCATTATCTTTCTAATAAAACCATCCCCAAGTCAATCTGTTTCGTGGTTGTTGAGAAATAAGACCAAAAATTTGCTATTGGAATTGCACAGGGCTCGGGAGCTGCGACATCCTCTGTTCAGCGCCCTAACGCTATCGAGCTAAAATGACACAGTTACTGTGTTTTCGTTACGCTATAAACTCATATTAATCCCGTGGATTATATAAATTCTGATTTTGGATTGAAAAGAGGAGCCCCGTGGGGCTTGCCAAAAATTGCCATGGCCGTCGGTATTGCACGACGTCCCGGCGGGGTATTGGGAAAAGTTTTCAACTAGCAATAGTCACCCCTCAGTTGGCTTGGTTAAAAAATTTATTTCACCAACATAAGCCACGTAATTCGCCACGGCACTTTCACATCACTTCAGTTCGTCCCTCCTCCGCACAGAGGGGTGGGTAGACTCCCAACAGCCCGCGCCGCCATTCGACGTACTGCATACTCTCCAATACCCTCTTTGAAGAAGGGTGGGGGACATCGCTCTTACCGCGACACACAATTTGCATCAAACGTCGCTTTGTTGTCAACACATCCCAGTCCGGGCAACCTACACATCATTCCCAGACTCAAAGCCTAACGTTTATACAGAGATCACACTTCGGGCAACGGACAAAGCGTTCCCGATCTCAAAACCCGAATTTTATACAAAGTCTAAAGGTGGGAACTTAAGCGCCACGTGGCCGCTCATCACTTGTACAAATTGGCACGACCATCTTCTTAGAAACATCTCCTCACCCAAAATAAACAGTTCTTGCTCCAAGTGACTTCTTAACTCTGCTCGCAATCTACCCAAAATCGGCCACAAGGCTCGTTGTCTTCGTCCCACCACCGACGCCTGGCTCCTGTTTTTCCACACGGCATAATCCCCGACTGCAACCAACAGTTGTGCGAAGTTCCCTGTCGGGCATGAACCCCGCTCCCGATGCCACGACACTTTCAACCCTCGAAAGCCACGGTCCACCGCCCTCCAAAATGTGCGCGTCACGACACACTCGGAAAAAGCATGTTGCCAGTTCTCTATGTGCTCACAATTAGGGCACAACGCACTCACATCCTTCCCCACCTTCGGACCTTATCCTTTGTCGGAAGCACCTCCCACCCTTTTCTCCACTGGAATTCCTGCACGTGGCTCGGTATCCTCGGTGCCGTCATACTATTCCATGGAAACCCTTCCATCCCTCCGCGTCTATGAGGTGGGACCCGCGCAATCACCAGCTCCTCCATCACCCGTACAGCAGGGCTTTCCCTGACGTCGAGTTCTGGGTCGTGCGACTTCAATTGTCTCCAGAAGGCCAACATTCGTTTAAAGAACGGGGAAGGCTGCTCAGCCGACGGAAGCAGATTCCCAGCAACACTTGGGACTATCTCGCGCCTCTGCGGCCCCAGAAAATACAACGCCAAAGGGCGCGCCGGGTTCTCATCCTCGTCCACAATCGCCAACACTGTTTTTATCCCCAGCACCCCCGCGAGGGTACTGACGCAGGGGAAGCCCCACCCTCCCTTGGCTCTAGCCAAACTTATAACCGGCTCGGCTACCTTCACCTGTTTATCACCCCAAAAAAAGGAATTCAGCTGCCGTTGCACTCTCGTTACAAAGGGTGCCGGTGGAACGCCTACCCTGGCCGCGTACCACAGCCGTCCGCACAGAATTGTCTGCGCTACATATCGCTTCTCTGCTAATGGCAGGTTATAAGATTTTGCCCTTTCTATCTTTTTTCCATCTCGGTTTCTATGTTATTCCATGTTATACCTCCCGTATGGAAATCTTATATCTGGGCCATATCTGGCCATATCAAACATTATATGATTATATACGGCCTATATACAGACTTATCTGGCGTATATACAGACTGATATGGCGTATATACAGACTTATCTGGCGTATATACAGACTTATCTGGCGTATATACAGCCTGATATGGCGTATATACAGACTTATCTGGCGTATACACAGCCTTATCTGGCGTATATACAGCTTTATCTGGCGGCCGGTTTTCAATATATTAAAAGTTTTAAAAAAGTTAGAAATTTACTTTGTTAGCAAAATGTGAATGACTCATTGTTCGCAAGCTAAATATTAGCACAAATAATCCTAAACTTCAGCTTATGGCAAGTTTAAGTTTGAGATTATTTGTGCTAATTTTCACGAGGATTTCAATGTAGAATTAATTATTTTGAAGTGTTAACATTACGCCGGAATAGACAATTTGCTAAATCCCCAAGCACCTCGGCCCGTACTCGAGGAATCATGGGGACGGTGTTTTCTTCAGCTGCCTAGTGATCGGAAATTTCGACCAATTCTATGGTTACACAGTTTTGAGTGTAATTCAGAGTCACCCTGAACAAGTGTCGTATTGAACCCAAGTTGCCTGTCATATCACTTTTAACATTTTTCGCCAATGTCAGTACTGTGCATTCTGTTCAACCTTCAACCTGGATGAGCTGCAGACATATCTCTTACATTATTATCATTCTCGAACAGCTTCAAAGACGCTGATATTAAGTTAGAAACGCTAAAAATGCTATAAACAGCTCCGCTGAATCCGAGCTAAATCCTGGTTTTAGGTTGCTGTGATTTCTCGGCTTTTAAGTAATTCCTGCTAGAACAACAATCACGAGAATGATAATATTGTAAGAGGTTTCGGCGCCTCAGCCTGGTTGAAGGTTGGACAGAATGCACAGTATTATAAATGCTGCCATTGACGAGAAATTTTAAAAGTGATATGACAGGTACTTGAGCCTTTTGGGAAGCTTGTTCAGGGTGACTACGAATTACACTCGAAACTGTAACCATGGAATTGGTCAAAACTAGCGATCACTAGGGGAAGGATCTCTATAATTGCTCTGAGTGGTGGCCGGGGCACTTGGGAGAATTGTGGTAAATAAAAAGATATAAGTGCTGATTTTAGGCTTGTGTCCTTTTGATATGCTCTGGCCAGATCTGGATTTTCCTTACTTAGCCAGATCTGGGATTTCCATGCTTAGCCAGGGATATCAGGCTATATCTGGCAATATGAGGCTATATCTGGCAGATATACCTTATCAGGTTATATGTGGCCAATTTTTGATATGGCCATATCTGAAATCTTCAGATCTG
>JAZHYW010030573.1:0-10137 GCA_037355805.1 Ixodes ricinus | reverse complement strand
AGGTCGACCGCTGTCCAACCTTCAACAAGGCTAAGGTGCCGAAATCTCTTACAATATTATCATTCTCGTGATTGTTGTTTTGGCAGGAATTACTTAAAAGCCGAGAAATCACAACAACCAAAACCGGGATTTAGCTTGGATTCAGCGGAGCTGTTTCTAGCATTTTTAGCGTTTTTAACTTAATATCAGCGTTTTTGAAGCTGTACGAGAATGATAATAATGTAAGAGATATGTCTGCAGCTCATCCAGGTTGAAGGTTGAACAGAATGCACAGTACTGACATTGGCGAAAAATGTTAAAAGTGATATGACAGGTACTTGGGTTCAATACGACACTTGTTCAGGGTGACACCGAATTACACTCAAAACTGTATAACCAAAGAATTGGTCGAAATTTCCGATCACTAGGCAGCTGAAGAAACACCGTCCCCATGATTCCTCAAGTACGGGCCGAGGTGTTTGGGGGATTTAGCAAATTGTCTATTGCGGCGTAATGTTAACACTTCAAAATAATTAATTCTGCATTGAAATCCTCGTGAAAATTAGCAAAAATAATCTCAAACGTAAGCTTGCCAAAGCTGAAGTTTGGGATTATTTGTGCTAATATTTAGCTCGAACAATGAGTCATTCACATTTTGCTAGCAAAGTAAGTTTTTAACTTTTTTTAACTTTTTAATATATTGAAAACCGGCCGCCAGATAAAGCTGTATATACGCCAGATAAGGCTGTGTATACGCCAGATAAGTCTGTATATACGCCATATCAGGCTGTATATACGCCAGATAAGTTTGTATATACGCCAGATAAATCTGTATATATGCCATATCAGTCTGTATATACGCCAGATAAGTCTGTATATAGGAGGCCGTATATATTGATATAATGTTTGATATGGCCAGATATGGCCCAGATATAAGATTTCCATACGGGATCCCTTGTCGCGCGTTTTTTTTTTCTTTCTCCATGCCTCCCAAAAGCAACCCCACGACCCGTCCGAGCACGGAGACTCCAGCGACGAGGAGCTCGGTCCATCGACGGCTTAGGTCCTGGCGCACATGGCACGAATGTCCGCCACCCTCCAGTTGGTGACGGAGCGCCTGGCAACCGGCACGGGAGGAGCCGGCGGCCATTTGCAGCAGCGTGGGCCCGAGCTTCACCCTTGGCTCACGGTCCCCGTGTACACGGGGTTCGACGACAGGAAGTCCGTCGCCGACTTCCTGGAAGATCTGGACGTCTACGCCCGAGCGTCCGGCGCCTCGGAGAGCTACGTGCTCGAACGCATCCTGCCCCTCGCCTTACAGGCAAGCGCGAGACGATGGTGGGTGTTCCAAACTCCCTTTCCGTCTCTAGAGGCGTTCCGCCGTAGCTTCCGAGAAGAGTTCCTGCCACCGGGGTACGACTCCCGAGTCCGGCGGGAGCTCGAACGACGTACTCAACATCCAAAAGAAGGCCTCGTTGAGTACATCCGAGCTATGCAGCAGCTGTTCAACCGAGCGGCGAGAGCTGCTCCCGAGTCGGAGATGGTTGCACGCATCATGCGACAGAGCCACCCCCGTTATCACGTCTATCTCCAAGGGCGGCGGTTCGAAAGCGTGGAAGACCTCGTTCGTGCGGCGCGCGGCGTGCAAGACATGATCCTGGCCAGCGTGGACTACCGGTCGCCGCCCCCGCCACGGAAGCCCTCGAACCATCGTGCGCGTGGTCGCCACCTGCACGCACCGCCCTGGAACGCACCCCTCCGACTCACCGCCCACCCGAAAGGGTCGGCGCCTACGCCTACATGCCCCGCGCCCTGGACACCCTTGAGTGCACTCGGGATGGCGACGGGAGGCTCGGTGCTGCATCACCGGCTGGGGTCAGCGTGAGCTTAAATTCCAGACCGAAGGAAGCCCCAGGCGCCTGGGATTGGTCCCCCCAGGGCCAGCACTTGGGTGGAAGCCCTCGGCGAGATCTTCGGATGGCCGGAGGGCCCCAGCGTCAGCCGGAAGGCGGCTGGCAACGTGGGAATGATCCGGCGGAGCCGAGAGGTAGCCGGCGACGTGGGAGTGAACGGGGCAACGTGGGAACCCAGCGGCAGAATGACTCCTTCTACAACTGCGGACAGCGTGGCCACTTCAGCAGCCAGTGCCCACAACGGCGGCCCCGTGAGCAGCGAGAACTGCCTAACCAGGGAAACCGAGGCGGCCCGCGGCGTTGAACCCGGAGACCTCGCCGCCAAAGGCCGCCACCAGCCCCGGGAAATGTAAGTCGCCGGCAATACTTCCTTCTGTATGTCGAGTACGACCTACGAACCACAGTATCGAGCCTAGGATAACAATTTCTCTGCCCGGAGTTCTTTTCGCCGCCCTGTTCGATACCGGCGCGGGAGTTTCGCTTATCGGCGACGTAGTTTTTGAACTCTGCAGATCAAGAAAGGTTAAGCTCCGTTGTTCGAGCACGCTTTTGCAGTTAGCGTCAGGCGCGCTAACAAAAGCAGCAGGCGCAGTAAGGCTGAGGATTTCTTTCGACAGAAAAACGCGGCGTCAGCGTTTTCTTTATCTGCCAGGATTGGCCGTACCTATTATCTTGGGCCGAGATTTCATTACAGACGAAAAAATTTCGCTCGACTTTGCTGCCGGCGGGTATCGGCTGGACGACCAGCCACACGTGACCCCCTTCACCAGACGCAAAGACTGCGTCACCGGCGCAACCCTTCCGGCCCACTACACAGCGCGGCCAGCTGCAGTTCTACCTGATGGCACCCGAGACGCCCTCAACGCGTGCCCAGCAACCAGCTTGCAAAAGCAGCAGCTCGAGAGCATCCTGCAGCCGTTCGCAACGATGTTCACGGAAACCCCGGGCAAGACCGACGTGTTGCTACACCGCATCGAGACTGGTGACGCCCGACCATTGCGGTGCAGCCCTAGGCCCCTCAGCGTCCACAAGCGAGCCCTACTAGACGCACCACTACAAGAGATGCTGGATACCGGAGCAGTGCAAGAGTCCCAGAGTACGTGGGCCTCTCCCGTCGTCTTGGCTCCGAAGAAAGACGGCTCGGTACGACTTTGCGTGGATTATCGCCGCCTCAACGCAGTGACGGTGAGGGATTCGTACCCCTTCCTTCCATCGACTCGGTTATGTACGCGATTGGCAACGCGAAAGTGTTCACCACTCTTGACTGCAGTCGAGGTTTTTTGCAAATTGAGATTGATCCAGAGGACGTGCCAAAGACTGCGTTCACTTGCCACAGAGGATTGTTTGAATTCACTCGCCTCCCCTTTGGCCTTTCCAATTCACCCGCTAGTTTCCAGCGTTTAATAAATATCGTTCTCGGCGACACAAAATATAACTTCGCCATGGCTTACATGGATGACGTCGTTATTTTTTCCCAGACTTTCGAGAAACACCTGAAGCATCTTGAAATTGTCCTCGAGCGCCTTCACAACGCCGGCCTGACGATTCACCTCGGCAAGGTGCAGCTCGCTTTACCTCAAATTAACCTTCTTGGTTTTGTAGTGGACGATGGAGTTCTTCGCCCCAACGAGGACAACCTGCGTACAATAACAGAGTATCCGCAGCCACACGACGTCAAGAGTTTGCAGTGGTTTCTTTGGATTCATTTGGTTTTATCGCCAGTTCATCCCTCGCTGCGCCGAGATTGCTAACCCCCCGACCTCGCTCTTGCGCAAGGGCGAAAAATAGCGGTGGGGAGGATCAGCGCGTCGCTTTCCTTCGGCTCTCGAAAGCAATCACCGACGTCGCCTCTCTGAAGTTGCCGGATCTCAACCGACAATTTGTCGTCCAAACAGATGCCAGCAACTCCGGCCTGGGCGCAGTCCTCCTTCAGGAACACGACAACGTTCTTCGCCCAGTCGCCTTCGCTAGCCGCACACTGACAGCGGCCGAGCGGAACTATTCCGTGACGGAAAAGGAATGTCTCGCCATCATCTTCGACCTCAAGAAATTCAACATGTATGTCGATGCTCCTTTGCAGGTCCCTCCCACCGAGACGGAACCAAAGTTGGTGGGATTAACCGACATCGTGGCCGGCACATCGGAGTCACGGTGGGGGACGAAGAGGCCATCCTCGACTTTGACCTCTGGGGGGGGGGGGAGGGGGAGGGGAGGGGCGCTGGGCGCTGGGCGCTCCACGCGGCGGCCAGTCGGCGACTAGCGGGGGGGCGGTTCCCGGTTCCCACCGTCTTAAGGGGATAGCCTGAGCGGCCGACAGTAGTAGTTGCCCGGAGCGGTTGGCCAGAACTGTGCTGGAGCATCATGGTAATAAACCCTGCTTGACCCCAAGGATCGAGTCGTCTGGTTGATTACCAGCGGCGGACGGCGGAAGCCGAACGCCACAATACTTAGCAAGTTTCTAATTGGAACCTTGGGTCTATTTTCCCTAATTAAAATTTTAAGGAACATACTATAGCTGAATGGAAAGCGCCGAATAAACAAGGACGAAGAAGGGGACAGAGACGAAGCGCACTCACAACTGAAGGTTTATTGAAACAAACATTGACTATTAATACCGTCTATCTGGGCGTTGGCTCAAAAGAAAAACTCTTTATCTGTTAAGTGCAGTCAGTGTTAACTGCTGTTTTACTACAGAACATACTATACTTAAAGGGAGGCTGAAGCGGTTTTGTATTTGAGGAAACACATTTAAATCTTTATGTGACCTGCAGGATCTCAAATATGAAAATTAGTTCTTAGTTCAGTGAATCGAGGCTGCATAGAATCATTTTTAAAGTACCGCTGAAGGCACCCATTCCCGGGGAGTGACGTCACAAAAGGAGCTTTCAAAATCTCCGCTCACCCATCTTCAGCGCCTGAAAGCTGTGCACGCACACGCTATTTTTAAAAAGGGCAGAAAGACGTCACGACTGGTGCCAGTGCGGAAGAATATACATAGAAAGCTTGCGATTGGACGCGCGGCCCTCAAGCGACACACTCTTGGCGGCCGAAAAATCCTCTTACTACGTCACTACTTGTCTGATGTTTATTGTGTTTTCTCACGTTTAGTTATATCTTTAGGGAAAACGAACGTGATATTCAGATTCACGGGATAAAACTACGCTAGAATCAACCTCCATCTAGGTTTCTGAAAGAAGTCTTGCACTTCCCTTTAATAAGCTGATTCATCATTACAATTAGCCCTTTACACTATGCCCCCTGGCCATAAAACTCACAAGCACAGACTGCGTAAGTGTAGCCTTTACGGCTTTTTTTCGACAAATCTCTAAAGCGTACAAAAAGCACCCTATAGAATGTCCCCTAATACAATATAACTGTATGGTTCCTTCTCCGCTTGCATCGTTCGGGAGAGACTCGCGGACATCCAGTGTTCCATTAGAACGCTGGATGCCAGCGAGTCTCTATAACAGCGAGTGGTTTCAAACAAGCACGATGTTTGCACACCAATAAGCTCACGTCCGAGGTCCTCGAAGAGCACTAGGAGCAGTGGCGAAATGTAGTGACGTGGTAAATTTCGTAGCAAGTTTTTATTTCTAGAAGAATTTCATGCAGCAAAGCTTACCTTTGCTCAAAAGATGACAATTATAAATTCAATACTGAAGAAAGGTGTCCCTTGAGCTGTCAGACCAAACTTGCACTCTTGCCGCTCAGGAGTTCCTAACTTGTGCGTAGAGGATCAGCACAACCCAGATTTGTGCTGGCGAGCGCACCCGTGATATAAAAATTGAATAAACATGAGATGACTCATGTTTATTCAATTTAAGGCAGTTAGCGGCGGCAGCAGCAACATCGTTCCACGCTAACTCAGCGTTTTTACGCTTGCAGCCACTATATCAGCTGCTGCATCGTTGCTGGCCGCTTCCGACAAGTGCGAGTGCGGAAGTCCTCAGCCATTGGTCCGGAAAGCAACGTCATCGACACCACTGACCCTACCAGGAGTCGCCGCCATCATCGCACTTACAAAAGCCGTCTTCGGGTCGTGGTCACCAAAGGCAGTTAACGGCGGCAGCGGCAACATCGTCCCACGCTAACTCAGCGTTTTTACGCTTGCAGCCACTATATCAGCTGCTGCTGCATCGTTGCTGGCCGCTTCCGACAAGTGCGAGTGCGGAAGTCCTCAGCCATTGGTCCGGAAAGCAACGTCATCGACACCACTGGCCCACCAGGAGTCGCCGCCATCATCGCACTTATAAAAGCCGTCTTCGGGTCGTGGTCACCAAAGGCAGTTAGCGGCGGTAGCGGCAACATCGTCCCACGCTAACTCAGCGTTTTTACGCTTGCAGCCACTATATCAGCTGCTGCTGCATCGTTGCTGGCCGCTTCCGACAAGTGCGAGTGCGGAAGTCCTCAGCCATTGGTCCGGAAAGCAACGTCATCGACACCACTGGCCCACCAGGAGTCGCCGCCATCATCGCACTTATAAAAGCCGTCTTCGGGTCGTGGTCACCAAAGGCAGTTAGCGGCGGTAGCGGCAACATCGTCCCACGCTAACTCAGCGTTTTTACGCTTGCAGCCACTATATCAGCTGCTGCTGCATCGTTGCTGGCCGCTTCCGACAAGTTCGAGTGCGGAAGTCCTCAGCCATTGGTCCGGACAGCAACGTCATCGACACCACTGGCCCACCAGGAGTCGCCGCCATCATCGCACTTATAAAAGCCGTCTTCGGGTCGTGGTCACCAAAGGCAGTTAGCGGCGGCAGCGGCAACATCGTCCCACGCTAACTCAGCGTTTTTACGCTTGCAGCCACTATATCAGCTGCTGCTGCATCGTTGCTGGCCGCTTCCGACAAGTGCGAGTGCGGAAGTCCTCAGCCATTGGTCCGGAAAGCAACGTCATCGACACCACTGGCCCACCAGGAGTCGCCGCCATCATCGCACTTATAAAAGCCGTTCTTCGGGTCGTGGTCACCAAAGGCAGTTAGCGGCGGTAGCGGCAACATCGTCCCACGCTAACTCAGCGTTTTTACGCTTGCAGGTTGGTGCTAAATTTGTTTCTAAACAAATTACGTAACAATTTGGTGCCGCTGCTGTCGCTGCTAAAACTGCTCTCGTGGATTGATAAGATATTTATGTGAAATGTCTGAAGATGGAAATAGCATATGTGTCGCGTGCAATGAACCACTCCCCCAAAAGAACACTGTTCTGTGTTGCAGCGTATGCAATTTCAGCTATCATCTCGGAACATGCTCGGATGTCTCTGAAAACTCTTAAAAAAGAAAATGCCGAATCTAAGAAAACGTGGAAATGCCCAACCTGTAAAAAGGGAGAAATGAGAGGTAACCCAGCTAGGCAAGAGCAGGGGCCGAGCAACGTACAAGATGATGGCTGTACGCTAACAGATATTAACAAAAAACTCTGCAATTTTGACGCTTCATGCCAAAGTTGATGCACTACATGGAAATGAAAGCCACTGTTGATGCTATTGAGCGCTCAGTTCAGCTCATGTCCGATAACTACGACGAGCTGCTCTCTCAAATTCAAGAACAAGGAAAAGAGATACTAGAACTGAAAAAAAACGTGTCACAGAAGTGGAATCTAGTAAAGATGTTGAAGTGAAGCAGCTCAAACGGGAAATAAATGACTTAGAACAATACAGTAGGCGTCAAAATATCGAAGTGCATGGGTTAGCTCCAACCGCAAACGAACACCTGCTTAACCAACTAAACACGCTCTCTGATCTTCTGGAACTGCCCAAGTTGACCGAACAAGACATCGAATCGGTGCACAGACTGCCACCCAAATCTGAAAAAGTGCCAGTTGTTCTGGTCCGGTTTTCTTCACGTGTAACAAGGAACATGTGGTTGCAGAAAAACGCCGCTCTGAAAGAACGAAACTCGACTGTACGTATCTACGAGAACATGACAGCGCAAAACAAGAGACTGTTCTGGCAGATAAAAACTAAAGCAACTGAAAAGGGATACAGGTTTGCGTGGCACAAGGAGGGCAAAATGTTCGTGCGAAAAGCTGCGGGCGATCGTACAGTTAGAATCGAAAGCGAAGACGACCTTGAATTGATTCGATAAAAGTGGAAAGAAACGTGCAGCATCACACTTATTTTCTGTTTAATGGAAAGTTCACCGTTATCTAATCTATGCGTTCAGCCTGAAGAGTTTATCAATGCTATAAGTAACCGAAAACAATCTGTGTTATCCTTTTTTCACATGAATGTACGCTCCATGCTATCGAAAGTTGATGACATTGAAGTTCTTCTTGATACCATGCGTTTTTCTTTTAGCGTACTTATGTTCTCCGAAACGTGGTATACTCCTGATTCAAATGACTTTGTCTTGCCTAATTACAAACATTTATCTATACGACGAAATGCTAGAAGAGGGGAGGTGTTTCAATGCTTGTGGAATCATCTTTGAATTGTTGCATTATTCCCGATTTTACGGAACTGAATGACTCTTTTGAATTATTGTCAGTACTCTCTGATAACTACGTTTTCAGTGTGCTATATCGACCTTCCTCTGGAAATGTTAACATCCTGCTTTCTGTACTTGATAAACTATTCAGCTATGTTAATGACAATAATTATACCCTTTTCTTGGGAGGTGATTTTAATATTGATCTCTTAAAAACATCAACTATGCATGATGAACTATTTTCTGTAGTCGAATCAAATGGTTTTGAATGTGTTACTACGGATGCAACGAGAATAACAGAAAATGGCTGTACCTTACTTGATTACTTCATTACAAACTGCAACAAGGAAGATATTTATGCATCAGGTTTAATTAGCTGCAGCATTAGTGATCATTTACCCATCTTTCTTCTTGTTAACACACACTTCGCAGCTCGCAAACACAAATCAGAAGGATTTAGAATTCGTAACATTACGTCGCAAAGACTGCAGTCATTTAGGGACTCATTGGTACCAGCTAATTGGGACCCTGTTTATGCCAATGATTCACCTGATGCAGCATATGAAGCATTTTTGGAAACTTTCAAGACATTTATAACAAATGCTTTCCTTATAAGCTACATAAAGCCTAGCAAGAGAGCAAAGAAAACCATGGGTTTCCCATGATTTATTAAAAAAATTCGTGTAAAAATAGTTTATATCATAAATTTCTAAATTCTAAAGACAATCGTGATCTTAGTAAAATTTAAGACATATAGAAACAAACTGAATACGTTGATGAAAAAAGCGAAGCAAGAATATTATTGCAATCTATTTGGTAACATTAGAAAAAATGAGCCAGATAAAATTTGGAAAAATATTAACCGTGTATTAAAGCCTTATGATCACAAAGACGCGTTAACAGAAATTGTACACTGTGGGCAAAAGCTATCTGGCACGTCACTCGCAAATACTTTCAATGATTACTTGGTAAACTTAGCCACCAGCACTCCTAATATAACAAATAGTGAAGACCCATGCGGTTATATTAAGGAACACGCGCATTCTTGTTTTAAGATCAACTGATAAAAATGAGGTAATGTTGGCATTTCGAAGCATAAAAAATAGCAAAGGAGACAATGTAAATGACCTGAATATTAAACCAATTAAATTTGTTATTGACTTATTGGCTACACCACTGACATTTATATTTAATATTTCAATGTCTCTGGGCGTATTTCCTAAACTTATGCAAATTGCTAAGGTTGTTTTTTGTTATTTAAGGGTGGCGATATTAACCTGTTGGGGAATTATAGGCCAATATCAATACTTTCTAATTTTTCTAAGGGATTCAAAAAATACTGCATAGTAAACTGTCGGCATATTTGGAGCATTTTTCCTTGTTAACGAACAGTCAGCACGGCTTCAGAAAAGGAAGGTCTACTGAATCCGCTCTATTGGCCCAAAAAGAAGTCATCATAAATAATATAGAAAATAAACTACTGACATTAGCCATATATATCGACTTTTCTAAGGCATTTGACTTAGTTAACCACAACATACTTCTACAAAAGTTACAATGCTATGGTATTCGGGGTCATGTACTCAATTTATTTAAGTCGTATCTGTGGCTGAACGGAGACAATTTGTTCAAATCAATAATTCAGTTTCAACTATAAAAACAGTACGTACAGGAGTACCTCAAGGAAGTGTTTTAGGTCATCTATTATTTATTTTATTTTCTAATTACATTGAACACAGTGTTCCAGATTGCACAGTCATAGCTTACGCCGATGACACTACATTCAATTTTTGAAGACTCCGCTTCTGACGATATCAGCTT
>JAZHYW010030572.1:0-85328 GCA_037355805.1 Ixodes ricinus | reverse complement strand
AAAGCGTTCCTTTTATCTCCTTCAGAGTGCGCACATTGTTTCATTCTCAGAACCCTCCAACGCAATTTTTCGCGAGGTGGAGCCAGGGATTGAAAGCGGTTTGGTGGACACTCTCTTGTGTTACTTGTTTTCCCTTTTGACTTTCCTATTTTTTTTTTCAGTTTGAAGGTACACACGCTATTCCTTGACCTTGGCTTGTGAAACAAAATGTTCGTTCATGGTTGTTGATCATCAAAAGAGGCTGCTGTCCTCTAGGCTATGTTTCTCCTATGCGTGCATATTTTCCTTCACTCGTGTATTCGTCATCAAGTCTGGCTGCTTGATCAACCTCTAGCTGAGCCGTTAGGGATATGCAATGCCGGACTATGTGTCAAGCTCACCGAATCACGTCAAAGCATATTACGAACTTATTGCGGAATGCGTCATGCGGCAGTAGGTTCTACTGCCAAACTGTGCACGCCAGTTGCCATGCCTACAATGCGTGAGTCCCCTTGTTCCTAAAATATTTCGCTACCTATTATGATATATTTCCCGAATTATTTTAAACTAAACTTCGACTTCAGCAGCTAAGTCAGTGTCATAAAGATCACAGCCTCGTAGAGGGCGCCTACACCTTGAGTGCTTGGTGAGTGCCGTAACCACGGACCCCAGCCACGTGGGCCCCGATACCCACATGCGAGGGGCACCTACTTTAGTAGGTGCTTGGTGAGTGGCGTCACTACAATCCCTGAGCCATGTGGGTTCGCCCACCACCCCTGGCTGTGCGTCATCTGACCCGTGTTCAGGAAAAAATGGATCCTGGTGGTTGAGCTGAGCCCGGGGTATGTTTGGACCCTTCGGGGCCCTCCGGGGAGGCAATATAGCACTTCGGCCCCTGCTTCTCGTAGACGGGTGTCCTGGCTCGGCCCGACCAGGATGATTCAGTCAGTCGCCCTTTCTAGCCTTTTCTTCCTTCTTTCACTTTTCCTTCTACTTCTTTTTTCTTTTACACTCTCGTTCTTTCCTTTTTCACTTTCTTAGGCGGCAAGACCTCGGGTGGAAACAGGTCCTGTCTCTGCAACCACACTTGGGTATAGTGCCCGGGCAGCACTAGTAGAGTAAATTGTCAGTCAAGCCTTTCTTGTTATGGCACATTACCCTTGTTGGGCTCCGTGGTGGGCCGTGCACCGGGCCACTGAATCTCCTTCTGATGTATTATGAATTTTAAACAAAACATTTTCTTTGATCGGCCTCCGAAAAGGGGCCACGCCGATGCACTACTCATTGAAACAGCAAGTTACATATCTTCAAAGTTCCCCAAGTTTCTTGTTATGCATTCGGAGGGCGATAAACCGCTTGGTAAGTTGTCCACTTTTCTCGTCTCGAAAGTTCTCGAAGGAGTGCGTGGAAAAAATTACAATGCCAAAAAGATGTCATCCGGTGATCTCCTAGTAGAGATACACACTAAGCAACTGATTCAATCTCAGCACTTAACTGCGTGACTGATTACAAACTCACTATCACAACTCATCGAACACTTAACACAATTCAAGGGGTGATCTCAGAAGACGACTTGCTCGACAGTAAGCCAAAGCAGTTGAGGGCTTTTCTACTGCAGCGGTTTGGCCTTGCTGCTGCCCGCTAGGGAGGTGCGACACCCGGAATCCAGTTCAACAAGACAAGCGTTTATCACCTTTCGGCTTCCCAGCGGGCAGAGTTGCCTGACTCTTTAGCGGGATGTGCGGTGCTTTCACGCCCCCTCCCGCTTTGGCGCGCGAGCGCCCCCACACTCACACAGAGAGTAAATTGCCGCCCGCTGTATTACCCGCCGCGAATTAGAGAGTTTTAGTAGATCGTTCCGATATCGATACCCCCGATAACGATACTATATTTGTAAGCGCAAAGGCGGAGGCAGAGTATCGGTATCGTTATTGGAGTCATCGGAACGATCTACTAACCCATTGAACGCAAGACCCAACACATCATCTCATTTGAGTCAACCTCCATTCCTGAAGTTGTAAAGGCAGTGTATCTTCAGTGCCGTCTCCGCGCTCTACGTGCCGAACCTTCAGCGGTGATTTAAGTGCCAGCGGTTCGGCCATGAATCACGGAACTGTCGGGGTTGTGGGACCTGCGCCAAATACTCTAGTAAGGAGCACGTCGCTGATGTTTGTGCGAACGAAGCTCAGTGCGGTAACTGGTAACGGTAAGCATCCAGCATACTCCCGATCCTGCCGGTTATGGAAACAAGAAAAAGAAATCCTCATCTTGAAGGTTACTGAAAACATTTCGTACATTGATGCAAAGAAGCGCTTCGCCTTTGTTTCCAAAGGCTCTCACGCCCAGTCCGTACGCAGAGGAGCGGTACGGCCAATGGTTTCGACTGGAACACAGACGTCTACGGACGATCTGCGTCTCCCGTCGAAGTCTCCTGCGTCTTCGGGAACGGTGCCAGTGGCACCGCTTTCGAATCGCAATCATCGAAGAGGCGGACAAAAATCGAAGAGGCGGACGAGGTACTGGGTGAGTTCTCACCCAGGTCCGCCCGTTCCTGCCCCTTGATACCGGGAGAGCAGCACGAGGGTTGTGCCGCTCCTTGGGGAGGAGGCCCCTCCAGTGAGTTATGGTGAGAGTGTCGCTCCTTCCCACCGTTGGAAGGCGTCGAAGCCAGGACGGGCATTGGCATTGCCTGCCTGTCCTGGAGACTTGGGGGCTGCTGATGTGCTCCTTCCAGAAGGTGGGGGAAGCTGCTGCCCCTGCGGGGGGGGGGGTTGGGGCCCGAAGGGCCACTGCCAGGGCTTTAGGCGAGACCTGGGTGGCCTTCGATTCCGTTCGCGGTGGAGGGCCCCTGCGCACCGCGTCGGAGTACGTGCCTTTCGAAAGAAAGGAGAATCTTGCTTTGCCTTTGGGTAAGATATGTTTTCTTTTGCTCTTAAGGGGAGGATTTCTTCTTCTTGTTGCCACGAGGGGCAAGAACGAGAGTATGGAGGATGAGGACCCTTGCAGTTGATGCAGAAAGCTACCCCTTCGCAGATGTCGGCTAGATGGTCGTGGCTGCCGCACTTTGCTCACGCCTCCTTCCCTCGACAGCTGCGTGATCCGTGGCCAAAACGCTGGCAACGGAAGCACCGCTGGGGGTTGGGGACATAAGAGCGGATGCGGCAGTTAAGGTATCCTGCCTTGATGGTTTCTGGCTGTGTGTTTCTTTCAAATGTAAGGATTACGTGTTTGGAAGGAATTTCCTCACCATTTTTACGGAATATGATGCGCTTAACGGCAACAACGCCAACACTTTAGAGTCCCTCGAAAAGTTCTTCCTCACTAGTGTGTAAGGATGGTGTTGAGCGTGCGGTGAGGGCTAACCGACAGTTTTACATCAAGAAACCTAGTCAGCTTCAGGGTCGCTTCACTACTTTGTTTTTGGTGGTTACCTCCACTAGGAGGTCTCCGGAGTGCTGCTTTTTAGCCTTGTAGGAGAACCCGACAAGGTTTTCTAGTACCTTCGCAACAACAAAAGGCGACAGCTTTGCAACAGGTTTTTGTTCATCAAGCGAATGAACAACGAAAAACTTCGTAAATGTTTCTCCTTCAGAATCTTTGTCGATGGTCTTGGGTTCAAGACAACGCCTTTTAAAGGCTTGCCCTGAACGGGGTTTGGAAGAGAGGGGCGCCATGGGAGGGCAAAGAGTGTTCAGAATCCGCGTTGCACCGCCCACCACCGAGCCCAACAAGGGGTTAGGTAACGCACCATAACAAGAAGGGCTTGGCTGGAGACGTTACGCTAACAGTGCTGCCGGGAAACTATACCCAAGTGTGGGTCAAGACAGAGGTCCATCGTCACCCAAGGTTAGCCCTTGCCGCCAAAGAGGGGTGAAAAGGGAGTAAGAGAAATGAGAGAGAAGTAAAAGAAACAGGAAAGGTAAAAGTGAAAGATCGGAGGGGATAGTAGAAGAAAAGGCGACTAGACTGAATCATCCTGGCCGGGCCTTACCAGGACTCCCGCTCTACGAGAAGCGGGGGCCGAAGTGGTGTTTTGCCTCACCCGGGGGGCCCCGAAGGGTCCAACCCTACCCCGTGCTCGGCTCAACCACCAGGATGCCCTTTTCCTCGGACACGGGAAAGCCACGCACAGCCAGACGTGGGTGGGCGAACCCGCATGGCTCGGGGTCCGTGGTGACGCCACTCACCAAACACCTGCTTTCACAGGTGCTTCCTGCGGGGGGTGACAGGTTAATTGGCTCATGCATAACGATATCGGGTTGGTACGTTCGTATACCTTTAGAGAGGCGTACTGGTCCTATACTTCGTCTCACCTTAGTATGAACTATTGTTAGCCGCGCGTGCTAAAAGCGCGAGCTAGTCGCTTTGAATGAAGCCGCGGCGGCTGCACGAGCGCTCGTGCAGCAACTGCTCTAGTCAAGGCAGTCAAGGCTGGCCGCTCGCGCTAGCACAGCCTTCGCGGTTAGTCCATGCTAGGGTGAGACGAAGTATAGTCTGGCCCAAGTATACTCGCACGGACCGCCACTGATTCGGGAACTTCTTGGTCGGAGTGAAATCGCGAGGGTAAAAGGGGGACTATTTGTTTCAGTATTGCCTTCGCAAAGCTTGATGACGTAATTGTGGGATCGAAACCACTCGCCTGACGACAGTCGAGCGCGGCTTATGGATTGGACACGAGAACCGCGTGAGCACTCGACTTTGGCTCGTAACTATTGATGCCTCGGCGGACACTCGGGCAGTGACTCGTGTCTATGCCACTGCGGTGATGAGAATAGCCGGAAATCTAACAATGCCCGGAGTTCAGCACGCGTTTTCTACTTTGCCGACCCTAGTGCGTGGCTATGATTAATGTTGGCGGCGTAGGAGGCATCAGGCCACGTGGCCGCTTGTTCTGGCTTTGAGTTGAGGGGATGTACGATGCTCATATTTCTGGAACTTTATTTGCGTCTGCATTTGCTCAGAAAGAAAAACTAAGGCAAGTTTATTCGGTTATTAACGTAGGAAAGTGATTCTGAGTAGTATTGAACGAAGTTAGAAAAATCGCTCATTGCCCCTTTAACGTTTTAGTAGATAGTCCGCCACCAGCGCGAGCTCGTTCTCATATGCCAAGCTTTTGGATCCGCGTACGCCGAAGTGCCATCAAAAGCAGAAAGCTCGCGAAGGAGGCGAGCCTCTACTAATTTCGTAACCTGTCACCGACTAGTCTATAACTTATAAGTCGCCCGAGACCCTGTAAATACCGCTGCCAAAACAGCTATCTTCAATGTTACATCTATGTGGGCCATGATACAACACTAAAGGCCGTCGGAGCTTACCATACGAACACCGATCCTCAACGGCATGCCGTTAAAAAAGAAATAAAAAAAGGTTCAGACCCTCAATGACCAGTTGGTGCTAGTGAGCGAGTTTAGTGGACAACAACTGGGTCATTCCATGCCAAAGGAGGCGCGGCAATGTTTTCATGTCAGGGATATGTACGAACAAATCAATTTTGACAAAAAGCCTCTAAACTCAAATAAAAAATGCTTTTTGCGAAAAAAAATATTTTCGTTGATATCATGTTTTAAATTTCAGAAATTTCAATGAAGACAGATGTCAGACTTCACTTGACGGGTTTGTCACTTATCTCCTATCCTGAATATGTCGTAAGGAAAGGTCCGTAAAACCAATAGTTTATTTCCTAATGCCTACATTGTGAAATGCTATTAATAAATACCTTAGCAGGGCCAACAGAAAAAAAAATCCAAATTCAGTTTAGGATGGACCATCGAAACATCTCTCAAGTAGGTACTTACTTTTTTGAAGAAAACAGGTGGAATCAATATCGTTTTTGTTTTTACTGCGTCATTACAGGGGGCTTTCGAATCAGCGATTTTCAGAAAGCGTTGGTGTCCTGGAAGATCAAAGCGATGAGCACTAAACTTGCTAGTTGATCTGTTCTTCGCGATTCAGCATCTCATTATGAAATGTAAACAGATCAGATTGTTGACGTGCTTTTTCACTATGCCTTCGTGCATTATTTTCTTTATTTGTTTATTTTTATCTAAACTAGTTTCAAGCGACACGGCCAGTGCGGCAATAGGTAATGATAATCCTCTTACTGCATCAGTTATGTCTAGGGTTCGGAATTTTCGGTTTAAACTGATAAAAACCGATAAAAGTACGCCGAATTCATTTTCGGAAATTTGGTTTTAACCGAAAATGGTCAGTTTGTAGGTTTCGGCGTTTTCGGTTTAAACCGATAAAAACCGATAAAAGTACGTCTAATCCGTTTTCTAAAATTCGGTTTTAACCGAAAAATGTCAGTTCTCTAGGTGGGTGGGGGAAAGGGGGGGGGAGGGGGCTTTGCAAGATTAAAAGGTTAAAAGGCGCGAACAAAACAGGACGAAAAAAAGACACACGTACGACACGGACAGGCGCCATTTGCGAGGCTTGGCATTGTGTGACGTCTTCGTGATTGCCCTCTTCCAAGGTTCAACATGCAACGAAAGAGGTCTTCGATTGGCCTTCGCGGGACATCAGTGTCCTTTCTGTGATCGGGCTTAATGTGTCAAGTTCCCGGTCCTAAAAAAAAAAACAGTTTGGGAGCTTTAGAGGACATCGAGGAAAGTTGTTAATACCTTTCTTAACACCTCTTTCAAACTTCCCTGTAATTAAAAACATAAATACAATGTTTTTTTGTGTTTTTTTTTTGCCATTCCGTTGGTTCTTGTACGGTCATCGCTTCATATGGTCACGTCGTCAGAATGGGAAGGAAAAAGAACTTATAGCGAAGACCACGTATATATATGTGCCGTTATTCTTTGAGGGATCACAACTATCACAGCTACAAGGGATCATCTGATCCGGTGTCCGATGTTGTTTCTTTCATATTCACCGAAATGAACCGGTAAACGTTTTGGGGAATAAATATGCACCGAAAAAATCGAAAATGAAATTTTAAAATAAACACCGAAAAAAGTACGCCGCATTATGAAAAAATAAAAACCGAAAACGCGGAACCCTAGTTATGTAGTTTCGCCGCAGAACCCGGCGGAACGACGAACATAACCAAACAAAAATCTTCATAAAAAACACACACACACACACACACACACACACAAACACACGTCAATTTAGGTTTGAAACTATTCGTAGTTGGCCCAGTACAATTGTATCATTGGTTGTGTACCACAATGGAGACATTTGTCTCAAAATTAAGCGAAAACGGCATAACACATCAACACAGCAGGGAGTGCGCTGGAAACGAAACTAATCAAATCGAAGCCACCTTATGGCCCCGAGCACGTCAGCGCCCTCTCTCCGCCGGCCAAGTAAGTACTGAGATGAAAAGGTCTTTGAGGGGTGATGCCTGTACGTACTGACAGGCCGGTACAGGCGGGAAAGAGGGGAAAAATTAGAGCAGAAGAGGGAGGCGGGAGTCATTTGGTCACAGATTTTTGGATTAGTAGAGTCGAATCGGGAATTCACTTTTTCGGGTGGAGGAGAGATGACTGCTGTAGAACTGTCTCTAGGCACAGAAGAAAACAAAAGGATCAATAACAGTAGCGGCAGGACGACGTGGCTGGCCAAGACAATTGGCAAGCGGGGCGACTGGCCGCCACCGTGTCTCCGCTCGTGCGGGAAAGCCCGTGCAGTTACAAGCTTGTCAAAGCTATGTTCACGCGTACGCTGCACGTTCTTGCACGCAAGGGGCACCAGTCGGGGGCTATGCTTGCGCGACGTGCGCGACCGAAAGCGTCGCTGGTCGGCCTTCCACGATTGGCCGAACGCTGACTATGACGTCAGAAAAGGATTTCTCATCGACGGAAATAAGAGGAATGAAAGAACTTCAATTTTGACGGTGTTGGCAGTGTTCCTTTGAGAGCGCAATGATTTCAAGCTTCCACCATGCTATTTACAAACACCATCGAACTTGTTGTTCGCAATGTAATGACGTCACAAGGGGGAACCATAGGAGGGCGCCACCAAAACTTCTCGCCGCTAATAGGTGACTCGCAAGCAGGGAGATAGAGGTACGTTGCGAATCTTGTATTTCAGAGATACTCATAAAATGATCTACAAACAAGTTTTGCACTCCGTCGACCTCAGTCGTTCTTGTGGGTCGCAGGTGTGTCGCCACATCGAACGGTGGTATACATGAAAGGAGCTTCGAGCTTGATGTAGCGTGGACAGTCCAGGAGATTGTATTCGACATTCTCTGGGGACACAACACCTTTGATACACTTCTGATACACTTCTAATACACCTCTGATAAACCTCTGATAGAGCCAGGGTATTGAACCGAACCCGAACCGTGAACCGAAAACCGGAAAAAAACGTTATTTTCGCGCGAACCGGAGTTGAACCGGAACGGAAGAATTTTTTTCGCTCCGGAGCAAAACCGATATGTTTTCCATGCGGTTTTCGGTTCATACGTGAAGTCAGGTCGCGTGAAAAGTGCGTGGCGAAAAACACAGTAACCTAAAAAGTAAACCAAAAAATGCAAAAGAAAAAATATTTTCGCGCAAACCGGAGTTGAACCGGACCGAAATAATTATTTTTTTCGTTCCTGGAAAACTGATCAATTATTTTTGCGGTGTTTCATTCATGTGGGAAGTCAAAAAGCGAGAAAAATAGGTAGCGGAAAGCTCTGTAACGATCCATTTTCAGGTTTTCACATAGTAGTTGTCTTCATAATTTATAAAGTTCGTCTCGAGTACTCAAACGAAATGTGCACAGTAACTATAAATTCTCCGGGATTTCTGGTCTTATGTATTTCTTTAACAAATGACCACATTCGTCCCAACCTTTTCTTGGGGACCGTAACTGGTTCATCAAAGAAAATTTATCACTAGAACATACCCAATTCGTACGTCGGCAAAAGTGACCAATTAATGAGCTTGTTTGGTGGCAAAACGGTGAGTTGGGCTAGTTGAATTTTCGTCTCAAACTGAACGCCAAAAAAAAAAAAAAGGACAGAGAGAGGTATAGACAACACGCCTAGTGTTGTCTATACCTCTCTTTTGTCCTTTTTTGTGTTCAGTCCGATATCTGTTTGGTGTTTCATGGTCTTCAATTTTGTAGAGTCGTGTGCAATTTACTTTAAACGCCTTGATTTCATCAAGGCGTTCAATCTCGACGTCAGTCAGGTATACAGCGTCACGACAGACAACGGTGCCAACATGGTGAAAGCTGCGGGTCTTCTCGGTGAAATGAACGAGGATTGTTCTGACTCCGAAGAAGAGGTCGGCTCTAGTGACCCTGAAGTTGAGTCCCACGCTCTGCAACCTCTAGTGAAGAATCCTGAGAGCGCACTCTCTGATGATTCCGGCTTGCTAGAAGGGATGAGGTGCGCCGCTCACACGCTGCAGCTGGCAGTTAGTGACGCCTTGAAAGGCTCGGGATGCGGGCACATTGTTGAAGAAAGCCGTGCGCTTGTTAAGATACTACGTGTCTAATCTGTTCTGTCCCTGATCAGAAAGCTAGGGTTGAAGAAACCAGTGCCTGATTGTTCAACGCGGTGAATGTCCACGCTGCATATGCTCACGCCTTGAACTAAGAGGTTTCGCTGGAGGGTTCCTCTCGAAAGAAGAAAGCTCCAGGTGGACTGAAGACGTATGGGCGGAAGTCCAAATGCTCGCAGTATCGCTTCGCCTGGCAGAAGTGGCGACGAAGACATTGCACAAGGAACAGCTCACTGTAGGAGATTTCTACGGAGCATGGCTGAGCGGTTCCATGGACACTTCCAAGATATCGTCGCCGTTAGCAAAGGCCTTGGTCCAGTCAATGAATAAAAGGGAGCGCCAACTTCTTGACACGGATGTCTTCTGTGCAGCAGTGTACATGGATCCCCGCTACCGCCTTCTTCTCACCTCTGAGCAAAAGTACCGGGCCACGTTGCATTTGACAAAGACTTGGAGGCGGATCACAGCTCTGCAATGCGAGCAAGATTCTACCCTTTCTTCTGAAACTGCGGCGGTTCCAGAAGATCCGGGAGACGCCCTCGAAGCGCTCCTCACGGAAAGAGAGGTTGAGGCTGGCGTGCTCGTTCGAGGTACCAGTAGCCCACTTGATATATCTTGCCTCCTGGAAATGCTAGACAAGGAGCCGCGGCTTTCAAGGGACGCTAACGTGTTGCAGTTTTGGGAGGAGAGAAGGGAACGCCATCCAGAACTCTAAGCATTGGCGCAAGTAGCCATGGGAGTGACTGCGACCCAGGTCAGCGTGGAGCGAGCCTTTTCTGCACTGAAGTTCATCTTATCATCTCAGAGGTGCCGTCTTTCCCCGGATATGCTTGACGACGTCCTGCTTCTTTGGTCAGCTGCCTGACATTGAACTGCGCTTTCACCCACGTCCCGAGGTGCCCCAGCACTAGCTCGTACGTTCCACACAGTAATGTGAGCCTTTGCTTTTTATATGAAACACTTTTATAAAATATGCATAGTTTATATTTTGCTGTCGTCACTTGTTTTTGTAGCATATGAGTACGAACCGGTTCGAACCGGTTTGAACCTTTATTTTTTCACTCCGGAGTTGAACCGGAGCTGAACCGTTTTCCCTGAACCGGAACGAAAACCGGAACGAAAAACATTTCGGTTCGACACCCTGGATAGAGCTAAAAAAGTGAAAGCCGTTTACAACTCTCTGTAACGCCGAATTAGAGCGCAGCTCTTGAGGAGGAGGGGGGAAGGGGTGTGTGGGTTAAGTGACGTCGGAGGGAGGTCACGTGACCTCGGGGGGTCACGTGACTCGGGGGTCCTGAGGGGTCACGTGACCTCGGGGGGGGGGTCAGCATGACCTGGGGGAGGGGTCACGTGACCTCGACGGTTACGCCGACGGCGACGCCGACGCCGATGCTGCAAGCCGGAAACGGGCGCCTAAGAGCTGCGCTCTAAAAGTACAGGAGGACACTTCAGACTGCTTACGTGTAGGAAGGCGAAAGCATTCCTACACGCAGCGCATTTCTACAAGCAGCGCGCCACGTCTTCCTTTCGCACACGGCGCTCCGGCGTCCTCCCAATCGCTGTGCCGCCAGCAGTTTGGCTGGCGCCTTAGCAACAATGACGCCTTGCTATGGAGCCACATGTGCTCTGGCGGTGACATCACGCTCCCCCACTCGGCAAACCCCGCCGGCTCCACGGCTTCCGTGACGAAGCATCTGCGTTGCTGTGCTTTTCTGTGTGTTTTATTTCTCAGGCGCGTCCACTTTGACCTTGAGCGCTCCGCCGGCTTTCGTGACGAAGCATCTGCGTTGTTCTGCTTTTGGCCTGTGGGAATTCAACTGACGTGCTTTTGGACAATGTGAATTCAACTGCTTTTCGCTGCAAAAGATGAGAAGTTAGCTGCAGTTTCGCTGCTACAGACGGTTACAGACAACTCCAGCTTCGCTCCATGGTACAGTTAATGCTTTCGCATTAACGAACGCCGTATTGATTACCTTCGCAACATGTGGTATGTACACTCTTTCAGTGTGTCTTTCTTATTCCGACATGATGGTACTAGAAACGTCAACGTGTGTCGAGCTGGAGCACCGCTTGGGAGCTACGCGATGTCGGTCCAAAGTTACTCTGCCGCACGTCACGTCAGCATCGAGTCGCGATAGTCTAGTGGCCCAGGACATATAATCGGTTGTAAAAGATTCGCCCCGAAGGGTTTACCGAGACGTACGCAGTCCAGCAGTGAGGTTTTAGCGCTTCGACCGAACAGGTTTTAGAGCGCAGCTCTTAGGCGCCCGTTTAGCGCCCAACTGCAGGCACAAATAAAGTTTGTTCCAATCCAATCCAATCCGGCTTGAGCGGCGTCGCCGACGCCGACGCCGATCGGCGTAACCGCAAGGTCACCCCAAGGTCATGTGACCCCCAAGGTCACGTGACCCCCAGGCCATGTGACGCCCTAGGCCACGTGGCCCCCAGGTCACGTGACCCCCAGCCACGTGACCCCCGAGGTCATGTGACTACCAGGTGACGTGACCCCCCCCCCCGCGAGGTGACGTGAGTCCCCCGGCCATGTGACTCCCTCCGAGGTCACGTGACCCCCCCCCCCCCCTCAGCGCCTTCCCACCCTCCTCAAGAGCTGCGCTCCAATTCGGCGTTACAGGGAGTTGTAAACAGCTTTCATTTTTACGTGGCTCTTAATGACACTTTTGTAGTTAACACATATCTTCTTGGACGTCGGGCTCCCTCCTGCATCCCTGAGACCGCGAACAACGCCGCGGGAATTTGTTTCCCGCCGCTTTGCAAACGAGCCATGCGAGCCTTCTCTAGCAACAATGGTAGTTGTGCTGACTTTGTAATGATCGAGTTCGTAGCAGGTGACCAAGGCAGTTACACCGGCCTCAGTAAAGCTGGTCATGAAGGACCGCTTAAATCACAGTAGCGTCGACATTTCACTGCACGGACACGATAACAAGCGATGACAAACGTTGCCAGCAAGGCCGTTTGCCTATGTTTGTTGTGGTCCGAAACTCACGTGCTGGAAAGCATGTCGAGCTTTCCGTTTGGCTGTTCGCGTTGCCGAAGGCCCTGTCGCCGCCAAGCAACAGCCTGCACTCGCCGCGATTAGGAGCGTGTGGGACACCGCAAGTTCTCGTCTTCCCGTACGAGAACGTCGATTTCCTCCTCTCACTTACGAAAGCTTACGTGAATACCGATTTCTCCACTTCTTACGATGTATGTAGCTGACAAACGCCTTAGCTAAGGTGTCGTAGCTTAAAAATCTTTTCCTGCATCTGGTATTTGGTTTCTTATATTTTGTGAAGGGTAATGAAAGTGTGGGATCAGTTTGTTCGAAAACGACGGAGCAACGTAAACTCGCGCCTTGTGAGTCTGGGCTCAAATGGTGAAGAATTTTTGCTTGCACCACAAATGTGTAGGTGACGCGTTCTAGTAATTAATTTGCGTATTCTGCTGGCTTTGATTCGCGGAACGCGACATTTGCCAGGGGTTCTTAGAAACGGCTTCATCGTGGCATTCGGAGAACCCTGGTTCAAGTTCAGATGCCCATCGACGGCATTCCGCACTAAGATCGGCCCGGAGCTATTTAGCCACAGCTTCTCAATAAAATATTACAGTCTGTTTCACCTTATGACGGACCGCAGATGGCAGCCATCGAAGCAAATCCAATGGGCTGTCACGTGATCTTAGTGAGGGCTCAACTATGCTCGGGGTGCGCAGACACCTGCATCGAGATTCACGAAGTTCTTAGGCTAAGACAACAGCTTGCTAAGAAGTTCGTAAGTTACGCACATCGTAAGAAGTGGAGAAATCGGTATTCACGAACGATATCAAGTGAGAAGAGTAAATTAACGTTCTCGTGTTTGAAAATAAGAACTTCCGGAGTCCCGCGAGCTCCTAATCACCGCGAGAGTGGGTTGCTGCTATGGTGATAGCGTCTTCGGCAACACGAACAGCCAATCGAAGAGCTTCACATGATCGAAGCGCGTGGATTTTGGATCCCAGCAAACTAAGGTGGCCTTCTCAGCAACGCTTGTTTGGGAATCGTGTCCGTGCGGTGTAACGTGGACACTACGAAATGTCGATTTAAACGGGCCCGAATGCCCAGCTCTGCCGAGGACAAGATAACCGTCTCGGTCGACTGTTACGAATCCGATCGCTACAAGTCAACACAACTATCATCGTTGCTAAAACGAGACGGCCAGCGTGGCTCCGCGAAGCGGCGCACATGAAACCAAACCGCCGCGGCGTTTTTGGTGGCCTCGCGGGGATACAGGAGGGAGCCAACGTCCAGGAAGATACGTTTAAACTAGAAGAGTGTCTGAAAATGACAATATAAATACCTGTTCACATTGGAAACGGAACCGCTCTGGCACCGCGCTCCTGGACTGCGTCTTGGTAACCGCTTCGGGAACGATTTTTTTACAACCGAGTATATGAATCGCTGGGCCATTCGTGGTCATACTGCTCATGCATCGTACGAAAGACAGTCTGAAAACACGATTCACCTCAATATCCGTGCTTCGCGAATGCCGCGTGCCAAGTTTCGCC
This sequence comes from Ixodes ricinus, assembly GCA_037355805.1. Lineage (NCBI taxonomy): Eukaryota > Metazoa > Arthropoda > Arachnida > Ixodida > Ixodidae > Ixodes > Ixodes ricinus. The sequence continues at coordinate 71,364 of JAZHYW010030572.1, read as the reverse complement.
TTGAACTCATTGCCATGTGACATTCGAAGCACGGATCTCGCGATGGGACATGTGTTGGTGTACCGTAATGTTGAAATAAAAGGGACATACTAAAAAAGTGTACATACCCCTGTTGCGAGGCCAATCCATACGGCGTGTACTTGAGCTCTACAACATACTAAAAATGTGATAAAATCGAGGAGAGTGTCACTTTTCGACGAGAGCGTTCACCACCGCTTCCTCTCAAAGCAAGGGGGCGACGAGGGGAAGAGACTGACCCTCTTACCCGAAAATAAAGGTCAGGATTCAAACTATTCATACGGAAAAGGTTTACAAAAATCGCGCGGGCATATTCCATTGGGCAAGCCAGTCGGTCGTGGGAAAACGGTCTAGGCCAGGGACGTCAGTGCAACGTTGTGTCGCTACACCTAGCGTTCTGGTCCTTGGCAGCCGCTTGGTTGGTGAGATCGTTGCCACTGAAGCATTCTACGAGTATCCGTGGTTCCAGCCTTCGTCTCCGTGGCGTTCAGTTTTGAGTACTTATTCGTTTTTTCATGGTGCTCGAAGTCGGGACGCGCGCGGAGAGCACGTAGAAAAATAAATTCCCATTGGTCGTCGCGACGACGCGACGACGTAAGCGAGCGAGGATGTCGGCCATGTGGATTTGATCGTAAAAAGTTCGTTAGACACCCCTGGAGCTGTCGTGGGATTCCATCGTAACCTAAGATTCGTGAATACGGATTCGTTATTAGGTTCTGTCGCAGGCAGGTTTTTTGCCTTAAGCTCGTTTCGGGAAACTGTCCTCGGATATGTTCACACAGTACTAGATTGGCTGGGATAGTTCGCAGAATCCGCTGCGGTTCATTGTATAAGGTGAAGTGTAGTATATATAGGTGAACGTCTTTGCATATATTTTAATCAGCTGGGGTGCTGCAGGCCTGACTCAGCAAGGCCTCACTAACCTAAAAAAAGTTCATGAGTTGTAAAAGAAATACTTCAACACGCGGTTTAGTAGTGTGACATCACATCCCCGCGGGGCTGTCCACAGGTGACGCAACGTCCCTTAGACTTCGCAATAACGGATCTCTCCCGTTAGCGACGCAAGAATTCACCTCGAGCCGATAACGCCTGCTGTCTTTCAAAACAGCTCACGTTCCTCGCAGCAACAAAACGCGATGGCGCCGATGCGGCACAGCCGTACCTCGCTCCCCGCCTAGCTCCCGTCGGCGGCACTGAGTCACACAACAGCGAGACTGACGGACGTCACGTTCGACTCCGCTCATTAGCAATCGGCGGTCGTTCGCCTTGAGGAGGGAGAAAACAAGGCGGATGAATTTGTGCAAGCCGCTGTACCGCGCAACGCGACGCTACCGGCTTTGTGAAATCCTTTGCACACGCGGCATCGCCAGGGGAATCCCCAAAGCCGACAGGCGGTGACGTCGTCGTGCCGCCCTTGTCCCTCCGTGAACTCCGCCGGAACGTGTCGCAGGTAACGGCAAGGACCAGGCACGGTGTCTGCCTCAAGACTCTCCTTCACCCCACGATAAACCGAAGCCGTACCCTCACGCACGCACATATCCACAAGGCTCGGCAAGGATGTGTACTCCGTTTCTCCTTAGGATGGACCGGAACGTAAGCCCTGTCCCCCTTTGCTTAAGTTGTCGGTGTCTGTGTGTGGCTTGTGGCTTCCTCCGTGGTCTATCGTAAGGTAGTAAAGCAGACGGAATATAGATCTTCAGCTGGAAGATTGCGGAAGCGACTCGGGCTTCTGGTAGTTGATTGGCCACTCTGGTTGATGACGCGGCGCCTTCGCCGGATAGTGATTGGACCGAGCACAAGTCGTAGTCTTTCCTTCGGTCCGTCGTCGGATGAGAACGGGTTGTGTACGCGGACGCGAACAGGTAGCAGACGTTTCAGCTGATGTTTCCGGAATCTATCGAGGAAACCTGTTCACCTTGGAAGCGGCGAGACGAGACCAGAGGGCTGACCCTCGTGGGCGCATGCGTGGAACTGGTTTCTGGGTGAAGGCCGCGCGCTTCCGGCTTTTAGCCGGCGCTTAGTCGAGAAAAGCCGGCCACCCGAGAACGAGCAGACCGCATCACCCTTCGCTGAGAAATGCATCGCAGCACAACAGCCGCCTGCTTGGTTCTGTGCGCCGTCCTCGGTAAGTTACGAGTCCTGGGTTTTTGGCGCTACGTGCTCCTGCCTGGTAGACCGAGTATGTTATTTTTTTTTAATTTCTCGCCGTTGATTTTTTGTTGCCGATTTTTTGCTGTTACTTAGCGTGCCGTCGAGGGGGTTGTGTAAAAAAGTAATACCAGCTTAATTTCTACTCCTCTGACTTAGCTGATAAAAACACCGAAGGACGAATCATGATGCAAGAAACCTGTACATAACAAGCCGCACCTTGGAGGCCAAGCTTTGACCGAATTCTTAGCCTGACGCCGACTGTAATGCCCCTGTCACTAAGGCAAAATTACGTCGCTTCTAGTGGACGACATTCACCACCGAATCTCGTTTGTTCGCTGTCACGCGGGAACATTTAATTACATTAACTGAAGGTGGCATTCGCAAACGAATGAGTAGGGGGAACTTATCCGCAGTTACTCTCGGACTAACTGAGTGATCTTGATGGCTGAGGCGCAGCGAAGGACGGCAACGTGAAATTAATTCACCAAAATGGCGCAAATAAAATGTTGGCGTTTATGTGTCACAAAATGCCTATTTGTTTTTCTAGCTTTCAGTGGTATTATATCACAGAATGTGTAGGAACTATACTCTGTACCTTATAAAGATTTGAAGAAAGAATACCCCTTGTTGCTGTCATTCGGTGCCTGACGTTCTGATGGCAGTCTTTATACCAGAAAGCGTCATTTTGCTACGATCTTGATGCCAACTGGCGTTGAATTTAAAAAAGAGGGCTGAGGTTAAAAAACAACTTAATAACATACACGGCAAACCCTGTCTACTATAAAATTTGAATGATATTGAATGTATTGTCAAGCTTGAAACAACGTCTTATATTTCAAGTACGGTACCCGAATAGTTTACTATAGTGAATTAACCCAATCACCATCATGGTGTTAAATGACGTCAGAAGATTTCTTGGGGCACGGTTCAAGATTAATGTACCATTTGTAATCAGAAGAAGTTTTGCTGGAATTTCTTTAATTTTAGCGTGTGACAGGAGAAGTCTTTTACTCAAACAATGATTACTTATGCCCTTCAAAAATATTTCTGAAATTGATTGGTCCTGTTCAGGGAAGTCCGACACAACCCTTCAAATTTTCGAAAACATTCGGAGAGTTTACGTATTTATTGGTAACTTCTGGAGATATTTCTTCCGTCATAGAGATAGATTTGTTTTGCAAATAAGTAATAAAGGAATCTCATTTGTCCGCCTAACAGCGACTGAAATAACCTTTTAGACTGAAACACTCCAGCAGACAAATATATTTCAGTTGCGATTATCAACCATTATAAATGTTCAAAACGTCAGATGATTACCTAAGTTTGATATTGCTTTATTTAACGCAATTTTATAGTGTATTTAACGCCTAGAATGAGATCTTTTCGCCAAAGACGGCTATTTTAAGTATATAAGCAAATGAAATGTGTCGACTCGTCACTAGATCAGCAGTGAAAGCATTCCACACAAACTGCTCATATCCCTATCATTAAAACTAAGATCAGACTCAGCAAAGTAACGAACTTTGAAGAACCCAAGAAGAGGTAGAAAAACTCAAAAACTTATAGTTCACAGAAAGAGAGTAAAGTTCTGCTTGAAACGAGAGCCATCGTCTAAAGTTTTAAAGCGCTTCGATCCTGTCTAATCAGAAATCGCATGTCTTATCGTACAGTCGTTCCGTCTCCCAGTCTAAATTTCCCGCTTTTCTGTGCGAACTGAAGTCACATTTTAGATTTGCACGCCATTTACGCATATCAGTGGAAGGGTATGCGTTAATTTTACATGCGAACTTTCTCGAGACAATCCGCTCGTGAAACACAGCAACAAATATCAGCAAAGCGTGTCTGTAAAGTGGGCGGGCGCGAGGATACAAAAATGCTGTGTTTTTCCCCACCCACCACCACTATGCTTTTCTGTCGTCATCGAATTACGATATACTACTACGTTATGCTTTCGTTCCTTTCACTTTGGGAACGCAATCTTTATTTTGTAAGGGCGATTTTTAAAATTTTTTTGTAAGAACCTAATTTTAATATTGTAAGACTCGAGATACGGCCGTGCTTCGGTTATAATAACAAATCAGTTTTGAATTTCGCGACTGTCCTGGTATCGTGACGCCCTCAGACCGAACAACGTATACACTTGGAGGTTTCAAAACCTTGCCCCTCTATTCTTGGTTCGCCTCAGTGCTGACATTTCAAGGTTCTGTTTCGCTACGCGCAGGCGCTGCTGTTGCCCAGACAGTCGATGACGTCACACGGCAGTGCCTCGACTGCATCTGTCAAGTGAGTGGCATGAACTCGTTTTCTATCCAAATAAAAGCGCGTTTTTTTGTGTGTGTAGATTGTTGTATTATATGTTGTGCTCCAACGGTGAAGCTCACTTTGTTATTGACTGTGAATCCGCACTTTCTGAGCGTTACAACCTTCCCAAACGCTTTGTCGCCACATGCGTGTGTTTGAGTCGCGGATTCCACGGTACCAGGAAACCGTGTGCGTGGTCGGAACCATTACACGAAACAAAGAAATCAGATGCTGCGTGACGCTAGTGCGGTTCCTAGTGTGACATTCAGGAGTTACTTTTGGATCTGCTTCGACTTTGTGGGAATTGCACTTGGGAAAATGATCGAGATTTGAGAATGTTCGCCTGCGGTTTCTTACATTCTTTAGTAAACAACGTTTTCGGACGAAAACACTGAGACCTTTTTTTGTTTTGCTTTTTAGGTACAATAATTTATTATTTAACCGCAAGAAGATTGCAGTCGAGTGCCTCGGTCTGCGAGCACCTGCCTTGTTGCTTTTTGGAAGTTTGGGTGACGACATTTCTTGACGATAATCAGGCTCGTCGACTCAACCCTCTCGCAACATCGCGTGTTGAAAGAGCATTTGCGAAAGTGTACATAGAAATCGCAAATATGGTTGCCCGTGTGGCCAGCTCAACAAAATAACCAAAAGCTTTAGAGACCAAGACATAGCCGGCCTCCCAGTAGTCGTACAGTGAGGGTAAAAGAGAGAGAGAGAAAGAGAGAGATTAAGAGAAAACATGCCAAACCTTTTCAGTTCAAACTTACGCCGCTAGCCGACGGGCAGAGCTCTGCGAAAGCAACGAAACAACCAGAACTTTGACAGACGTCTCCGGAGTTCCGCATTGTATTTGACTATCGGGAAATAAACACACACACGAGCGAAAAATATGAACGCGAACGGTGAAACCAGAAATCTCCGCCACCGCGAATCCTTCAATGTTCACTTTTCTAAGATGTGTAATTTATATACTGTGTACTCGTAGAACTGCCCGCCAACAGAAGGAAAACTATATTTGAAGATTGATCTTCGACGCGCACTCGGGAATGAAACTATTGTTAGCGTGTCCCTTTAAGCAAGTACAAATAATGTTCAAAGTACACTACACGAAAACTAATCCCCCTAGCGGTTCTCGAAGTGATCTATGATCGGTTGACGCCGTTCTAGCCCGGGGCATATTTGAATCTTGCGACAATATTGATTGTCGGGTGTGTGCTCAGACTGAAATGATGACCTGTGTGGGAGGTTGATTAAAAGAAAAAAAAAAGAAAGAAAGAAAAGAAGTTTGCAACGATGGCGTCTTTGGAAAACTGGATTTAGTATATGGTTGGTTTACCACAACACAAAACGGTCTACAGGTTTATAAAACGTTTTGTATTTTTTTAACCTGTTTTTCTTTTTGTATCTGTGGATCGTCTTTAGGAAGCAGGTAAACGTAATAACTAGACAAGAAAGGTATATATTTACACTTTTCGTTCCCTCCGAACTGTGGGTTTCTATATTAACGAGGGAAGATGGTATGGGGACGGAGCGGTCCCCGAATTTTTTCCCCCTCATATTGCAAGGTGTTTAACTTTACGGTGTTCATATCAAGGAGACATGACTGTATTATACACGTTTCCAGGGCTTATCACTCAGCGAAAATGACAAATCACTGCAGCTGTCGACGCATGCGCAGCGTCGATATTCCACAGAAAAGAGCTGCTGCGCAGGCGCAGAACGCGTTCCACAGTCCAGCTGGCAAAGATGCTGGCACGCAAAAATTAAAGGAAAGCTGGAGCGGTTATCAATTTTATTAAAAACACTCGATTATATTGAATCCGATTTCAAGAATCACAAATATCACAAAAGGTAGGCTATTTCGCGCCCTTGTTACCTAAAAAAGACTCCTTTAAACGTGCGTTGAAAACACTCCTTCCGTGGCAGCGGAAGAAGGGAGTGAATGGAGAAGGGTAAAAGTATGACGTCATAAGCGGATCCCTCGCGCGTGCTCCTAGGCTCGCAGAGTCAGCGTCGTGCGTGGTCGATACTTGCTGCGCGACTGCGTGTACCTGAGCTAGTTGGTGATTCATGCTTCTGAAAGATGCGAACTGAACGTAGGAGGATGTACGAAAAGAGATAGAGAAAAATGGCAACCACACTGCTGGACTAGCAACAATCTACTGAAAATAAACCTTTTCTTCTTCCACGCCCATTAGTTTCATGCCCCGGAACTAATGGGTGTGGAAGGCGAAGGGGTTTGTCTTCAGTAAACGGTTGCTAGTCTAGCAGTGTGTTTGTTTCAAGAACCTTTCTGCAGAAGAGGCAGGCACCTCAGCGAGTCCGAGGAGCTTACACGTATAGCGGAGACGGAACGAGGTAAGGATTGCCTCGTTCCGTCTCCACTGCCTGTTGATCGTTCTGCGAAAGACGCACCTTTTTTGCCGTCATGGCTGGACCAAGCAATGACCTTCGGCGGTGGCGAGCGGCTGCATTTTTAGAGCGGAGCTCTTAAGGCTGAACTCCATGGGACGAATTATGCGACGAATAACTGGCGAACGCCGCCCGACGGCACGCTCGCTTTGCGCGCGACGTAGCAGCCACTGTGTTGATGCCACGCGCAGAGCAAAAGATAGGCGCCCGTTTCCGGCTTGAGCGGCGTGGCCGTCGCCGTCGCCATCGGCGTCGGCGTAACCGCGCGGTGCGTTATGGGTAAATTTTCCCGCTAAATTTAGCGAAAAATTTTCCCTAAATGGGAGGCGATCAGGAGAGGAGGAGGGCATAGCCTCCTCTCCGTACCTTCCACTCCTCCTCCTCAAGAGCTGCGCTCCGATTCGGCGTTACAGGGAGTTGTAAACGGCTTTCATTTTTCTTTCCGCGTCTAGTGTCGTTTTGAGGGCGAAGGATAACAATATTTAGAGTATCTGAAAAAAAAAAAAAACTACGTGGAAAAGAAGCATTGACTCAATTTGTTTTTAAAAACCGTTTCAGCTTTTCTCGAACACGGTCTCTAATGTGCTTATAAAGTATAAAGCAATGGGATTTTCTATAGCTGCGTGCGGGTGCGACAACGCCCCCTCGCTAAAGCACCTCGATTGCGTTTGTCTTGCAAGTAGCGTCAAATGCGCCAGTGCACGAGGCCCGTGTCTCGAGCGGCCCTTAGAAGCAAATGGCGGAGCAGCTTTGAGGGGGGGGGGGGGGTTGTATAAAAAGGGAATAAAGGGTTTAATGCCTATGCAGATTGTTATCCTCCAGGTAGGGGAAAGACTCGCATAGGCAACGGGAAAGGGGGAAAGAAAGATGTGAGAGGGGCGTGTTAAAAATAAGTGGCCGCAAATATGCGGAAGGATGGCAATCAATCAACGTATCCGAGGGGAAAGTTGGAAAGGAAATGTAGAGGGTTGGCGGACCATAGCTCATGAGAACTTGTGGTTAAGTCACATGTCGCGAAACAGCGACGCGCGCAATCTAGCTGGTAGTTGTGTCTCTTTCAGATTCATAACTCACGCAGGTCTCGCGTCGCCGCGAAGCGGCGGCGCGATTAAGGCCTGGTTCACACTTGCGAATCGGCGGGCGAATCTGCAAGAGTTCGGCCGCCGGGCGTAGCGTCCACTGTGCATTGCCGCGGCCGATTCCGCTTCGGCAGCAGCGGATTAGCTGTAAGTGTGAACCAGGCCTTAGTTCGCTTTGAAATAAGCGGCCCTTGGAAGCGAATGGCGGCGGAGCACCCGTTCGTGGCACGTGTCTAGCGTGTTTCCGCAACAATGGTTGGCGGTAGTTGTAAGCGTTAATTTTATCGAGAGACTTTACCCCACGCTTTCAAGGCGGTGGAGGCGCGACGACGTCAGCCGTCCCAGTATCACTCTGAACAACCGTTCCGACCACCCTGATGGACACTGTGTGCCAATGTACTCATATGAAATAACTACAGTGCGCTGATTGAAATACGTTTGGCTTACGATAAGTGAACGCTTATGTATGGAAAATCGTTTTACAGCGGAGCTGTTAAGGGCTAGTTTCCCCAGTTTCGTGCCCGTGGACAAATAAATCTCGACACAACCCTCTGGACAGCTACCGCCATCTATAAGCGACGGCGGCAACCAGACAACCGGCTTGCCGGTTGTCTGGTTGTTGCCGTCGCTTATAGGTGGCGGCACATAGTGCTCTTCCTTCTTCGCCAGAGTGGGAAGTCTGCAAGTTTTTTGAAAAGACGAAGAGGAAGAAATGTTCCGTGGAAGTCCCTGCAGGCAGATGGACATAACAGGTTATGAGTTCAGCGGAAATTTGTCTCTCTCTCGGGAAATTCCTCTCTCCCGGTGAGGACACAAGCGAACTTTGACGGAGGGAACTAAAGTGGTCGTGCAAAGCTATGACTGGACCTAATTTTATAAAATTAATGAAACCTCAAAGGTCCTAAATCCCAAATATCGCGGCGAAATACTGCGTCAACAGTTTCCAACCCGTGTTTGAAAATCGTGTTTCTTGGGGTGCCTGTAGTTGCCTGGAACGACCATCCGACATGGTGGGCCAGCTTGAGGAGTAAATCGTCACAAAAATACCTGCGTAAGGTTGAGGATCTACTGTACTTAATTTTGTGTTCCAATAATAAAAAGGAAGTTATGAAAAAAGTGAGCAATTTGCTGGCAGTCTAAAACTAATTCCGCGGTTCTGTATCGCGTGATTGCTGGTAAGTTTCGTTTTCAAACACATCCGAGATTTCCGTCGTCCGGCAACCATAGCAACGTCCGCTCCTGTCGTCTGCTGGTCACTGCGCATTTTCTGTGCGCGGAAGGTTTAGGACGGCGTCGTTGGCGTGTGTTGTATACGCGTTGCAGCAGTCGCCTTGCCGACCGTGTGCGTTGTGAGACAGTGCATCACAACGTACGATAGGGCGAACGACATTCGGTCTCATAAGTTGCTGGATGACCCACAGAGAAGAGCGGCCTGGCTTCGAGCCATTGACCGCGATGGGTCGGACGACATTGGCACGAGCCTATGGGGTTACGTGTGTTCCGATCACCTTTTAACGGGGGACAACAACACGAACATCGAAGTGCGGCGAAGCCTTGGTCTGGACACCAAACGCGCATGTCTCGTCGAACCTGCCTGCAGAGAGCTCGCCCCGTTTCGCTGTCGCCGTCAGATGGTGACCGGTCTGGTCGTACTTGTCGGAGGGGTTGTCCGCATAAGGCACAAGGCTAAAAAGCCGGCTGAGCTCGATTAAGTGACGCTGAAGTTTGGGGAGGCCCCACCGATCGGACATCTTGCATCTGAGGAAAGCATCTGTTCGCCTTTGACTTGTACGCGTGACGTCAGAAATCAAATCTTTCCGATTGGCTGTCTTGATGTGACGTAGTCGTAGAACTGAGAGGGAAGCTCTCCGGGAAACCGAAATTGTCGTTTTACGCTAATAAATGGATCCGGACGATAAACAGAATGCGCGTGGGTTACATAATAGAGGACCGGTAATCTAAAGAAGCCCATAGCGCAGACTTTTCGAAAAACGTTTCATGACCCCTTTAAAGTCTCCCGTAAGATGCAGGGGTCTCTGGTAAAGAGGGGAGGGGGTTCATATTAGATGCACAAAGAACTGGCTTGATTAATGGTGTATTCATACGACGGAGATTTCTTCCACAGAGAGGAGTAAACGTCATCGCGCTTCGAGGTCACGTGCACCACATCTCGGAATGCCTGCTATTGGCCAGGAGATTGAACTATAGGGAGAGCTTTATCGAGCTTGTTGTCCCCAGAGCCCGATGTTTACCAACATAGCATAACAAATAAATTTAAGCTCGCCTAGCAAGAGCTGGGCACGAGCGCGTCGCTTTGACCAGTGCTTTTGCCCCACGAGGAGCGGCCTTCGAATCGTCATATTCGATGTCTGATGTAAAACAAACAAGAACATTTGGTTTCTTGTCCCCACAGCTGAAGCGTACCACTGTTTGATCACGTTGCTAATGCCCGTGTCCCACTAGAGCGACAGACAGAAAAAAACGACAGCGACAAGCCTCAAACCAGAGTCTTTCGCGATTTGAGAGGCTTTGTAGAATAAAGGAGGCTATGCTCAAACACGAGCATCATGCACGCGAGGGTAGCTTTGGCAGACTTGCAATCGCTCGTGCTTACTTCACGAGCACCGAACGACTAAACGCCTGCCAAAGGTACCATCGCGAGCATGCTGCATGCGTTTGAGGCTTGTCGCTGTCATTTGTTTCTGTCTGTCGCTCTAGTGGGACACGGGCATTATACATCATAGAAACAGTCTGCATACAGGTTCGAGAGTGAGTCACCGCGAGATCCGTGCTTCGAATGCCGCATGACAATAAGTTAAAGGGGGGTGCAACGATATTCAATTGGAATGTTTTCACTTTACACGAGCTTACTGGCACTATACTTCGTTTCAGCTTGGGTCCAGACGCAGCCAATGCTACGAGCGCGAGCATGTGGCCTTGAACAGCGCTTGCACTGCACGAGCGCGCGTGCTTGGCAGGGACGCTGAAAGCGCGGCGCTCGCGCTTGTAGCATCGGCTGCGTCTGGACCCAAGCTGAAACGAAGTATAGTGGGACTCAAGGATACTCGCACGCAACGCCACTGACCAAGAAACTCCTTTGTTGCGCTGTAATTTCGAGGACAAAACCGAGTGTTTTCATTCAATCTCTCCTTCGCAAAACCTGATGACGTAGCTGGGCGGTAGCAGTACCGCCCAGTGACGATATTTGAATACGGCTCATAGATTGGACCCGAGCATGGCGTGGACACTCGATTTGGGCTCGTGATAATCGATAGCTCGAGAAGCATTCGGGTAGTGTCCTGTGTCCAATCGCTGCAATGACGACAACAGCCGAACCATAACAATGTCTGGAACTCAGCGCGTGTCCTGTGCCTTGCCAACCCCAGCGCATGGCTATGATCAACATTGGCGGCATATAATCGGCTCCAGATCACGTGGCCGCTTGTTCTGGCTGCGAGTTGAGGGGTGAACTCTGCTCGTTTTTCTTTATTTTTTTCTGCGACTTCGAGTGCGTGTGGTGAAAAACGAACGGGTATTTCACAGGTGATTAACGTCGAGGGATCAGTTCTAAGCGGTATTCGCGCAAAATACAAAAATCGTTGCATCGCCCCTTTAAGGAAACACTTTGCACGTGGCATTCAAACCACGGATATTGCGGTGACTCCTGTTTGCAGACTGTCTTTTGTATGATGTATGAGCAGTCTGCCCCCGGCTTCACCCTTCATGTTTCTCAGGAAACAAAACCGACCAAACAACGTAGATTCCGATTATTTTTCTCGTTAAGAATTGATAATGTCCCTGAAACATCCGCCATTTTGTTCCACACGAAATCGACATGGCTACTCAGAACATAGTTTTTTTTTCTTTCTGTCTAGAGATGGTTACTCAACAAAACTTGAATAGGGAAAACACTAACATTTCTGATTACAAGATAGAGTAGTTATGATTGCGTTCTCACCAACGCCAGAGCTATTAGGGGGGGGGGGGTCCCAAACCACCCTTAAAAAACGGCAAGGAGTCCAAGACCCCTTGAGACACCCCTGACACTAAGCCCAAAAAACAACAACAAAAAATCATTTCTTTGAAAAAAAAAAAATGAAAACCGATCGGAAGCGGAATGTTGAACGACTTACGTCGGAATTGTGTTGCCTCACGATTTCTGAAGTGTCTCGTTTGTACGAGCCTTTAGCAGAGCGACCGCTGCAAATGAGGTAACCTCATCTCCGGCGTTTGCTCTGCGACAGTGGAAAGAGGTGGGAAGGGCCTCCCCCTGCATTCTTAGGCTTAAAGGACGGTCCAGACAGGACACTTCGCGAACGCGTGAAGCGACACTTGTTCGCTATATGAAGTAAAACAATCCGCTTCCGTTCGTTTTTTTTTGTTGTTTTTTTTTGCCGGGGGGAAGTTTTTTTTTTGCCAAAGTCCGATTGTGTTTTTCGCGGAGGCCTAGAGTACGCACATCAGGTAGGTGCGGATAGCCACTCACGCGCTCTGTAGGCTGTCAGTCTATCCTTAAGGCCTGCTGCTGTTTAAGTCTAATCCCGAAAACGGGAAAGGCAAGGATACCAGGCCACGGCAGAACAGGCGAGCAGGCACCGACGTCACGGAAAGGCAGAGGAGCCGAGGAGGAAAACCGTGATGTTTGCCAGGTGGATGTCCAAACAGAAGACGGACGGCCGGACTTGAACTTCAACTTCATTTCTCGGAGAAGTGTTGCTTCACGCGTTCGGAAATATCCTGTTTGAACACTTCTTTAACCTGTCACCGACTGTAAGTACGGAAGTTCCTCAAATTCGACCCCGGAACAAAGAGGCCAAGACGATGAGGTTGTGTTGCTTCCTTAGAAGGAGCTAAAGCGCTGTATTTTACTTTATTTATTTATTAAATTCTGCGGACCTTAGAACAGTCCAAGCAAAGGAAAAACAGAAAACACATTAAAAAAAAACACGAAAAAATAGACAGGAATTCAGCACCACAAACAATTTAGCGATGAATACTATACGAAAAAATGAAAGCAAGCAAGATTTCGAAGAAATACAAACACGCACCATTACTATAATTCTAAATATATTACAGGGCTGAAACACGCACAGAAAAGGAAACTAGCACTTCTAGAGTACATTTTCAAGTGATGATGCAAAAATAACTTGTTGATATATCACAGGGGAGAGAATTGTATTCGTTGCTTGTGCAGGAATATTTCAACAGGTTAGTACGAGCGAAGTATGGTCTTAAAGAATGCTGATGATGGCGTGTAGTACGTCTTGTAAAGTAGGAGGGGTGAGGTTGCGGCGACAACCGCGCCTCTTCACTGTAGCCCGGCCTTGGATTTGCTTACCGTGATCATCCTAATATTCAGCACGTTTCGGCTTGTAAAGCTAAAGTTCGTGGAACCTTTTTCTTTTCTTGCGAGAACGAATGAACATTTGTGTCGAATTTACTATTTTTCAGGCGAGCACCAAGTGCAACACCAAGCTGGCGTGCACGAACGCGGGCCCTAACTCCTACTACTGCGGACCTTACCAGATCTCGTACGCTTACTGGGTCGACGCCGGCAAGCCGGGAGATTACCCACGTAAGTTGGTAGAGAGGCTGTGGTTAGCTATTGGTGACTCCAGCGAAACCGACGCCGCGCAGCGGCAATGCCGAGAAGCTCAGGAGAGGAGGTCTTTTCGACTCTGTCGTCTGCTATCGCTGCTTGGTTCTCGTAGGCAGCATAGAAACAAACTTCGTTTCCAGTAATCATTTCTATGCTTTCGTCGTGTCGTTCCTACGCACTAAATAGAAGAAGGTTTCGCTTGTCGTAAAATCTCTTTGCTTTCATATGTAACACCGATCTTACCCGGCGGTGCAAGAAATTTATGGTGGTCCGCGTGCTGAACGACGAAAACGACCTCCTGTCGTCCGCCATTTTGCCTGGCCAGAGCGCCCCCTACAGTTTGCTGGAGTCTCGAATAGTCTATTGCAGGTTAAGAATAGCAGGACAAGCCTTATCCTCGCTCGTCATGAATGATGGCTTTTTCCTCCCTTCTCACTCCTTTTTAACGTTCGCTCTGCTAAAGTGTAAAGACCCGTTCGCACACTTGCAACTTCTTAAGACCGAGTGCCTTGGTCGACGAGAGGACACACTGACGCGATCTATCGGGTAGAAGTGGAAACTTGGCGGTCCCCTATATTTTATATTTCTCTCGCACATCGTCCTTTCTTTCTTGGCTTGAAAAACTTTTGTCAACGTTATAAACGACAATTTCTCATAGGTAGTACGCACATTTAACCTCGGAAATCCTGCAAAACCTTCGCTCTTGTGAAATGCAGTTCCAGGGTCACCGCATAGATGGCGCCAGCGTTCCAGTGTACTCTCTCGTCTTAAGAAGTGTTAAGACTGAGACAAGACCAGTTTTTAAGCCTTTTGTGACGGCTTATCACCGGCTGCGCAAATCAAACAAATTTAATTTACTTGACCTATATATATATATATATATATATATATATATATATATATATATATATATATATATATATATATATATATATATATATATATATATTTGTTTGTTTGTTTTTACCCTGGCTTGTCCAATGTTTTTTGTTGCAACAGAGTATAAGCCCGTTAAGATTCTTGTTCGTTACTGTAGTGGAATTGATCACTCCGAGCAGCAACCTTGTAGGCGCTTCTGGAGAAACAAAGTGATTGATTACAAAACAATTACTGCTGATTACAAAGGGGGGCATTGGGAACGTGTGGAGCGAGAACTTGAGCTGCAGATACACACATAATGTACAGTCTTTATACCATTATGAAAGGCCCATTGGACGAGGCAGTTTCAAGCAGCTGTGCTGAATTCGCATTGGCTAGGCTAACATCAATTGGAGTTAGGTTAGGTTAGGTTCTATTTTCCTCTCTAGAAGTAGTGCCTCCGGCCAAGTAATGCTCAGAGGCAGAGCATAAACTGCCTAGGTGAACCGGTTTTTCGTATTGTGGGAGACTGTACAAGCGTACCTTGTTTCTCAATGTACGCAGTACAAGTAGCATGAATCGCACTTTTTGACCTGCCACAGGTCAGGAAGCGGGGGTGGGGAATCGGGGGCATGTGGAGCGAAAGTTCGCGCTCCAGAACCCAAGTGTCCTGGGCTGAATCCTCACCCCTGCCCGTGTTGGTCTGAATGAGCATCGTACCGGCGAGCGGTCCTGTATCGCTACTGCGTTTGGCACGTTAAAGAGTCCGGGCTACCCACGATACTGCACTGGCCAAATGTTTCCTCTACGCCGGAGACACTCAAGCGAACTCATAAAAGGTCATCCACAAGGATGGGCCTGGGGTGTAAGAAATTTCTATAGTATGTCATTGACGGTTTAAGAAACGCCAGCCGTGACCTGTTATGGTCACGCTTCTTGCATGGTGGTACCAGACGACCATCCGGTCTTACTAACTGTCCGCCGTCTAAACTAACACACAGGATAATTAATCACATATTCTTCCACCTGCCCTACGCAGTTGGCTGTCTAAAATAGAAGCCCGCCAACCTTTTAGACGCTCCTATACACATGCACCGTTCTTGGACGTGGTCATTTCGATTGTTCCCCGTCAGCGGCGAGCGCTCGCTTCGTACCTCTAAAGACAGGCTAACCTTTGGTTGTTTGCCAATGCGTAGAAGTTGTCGAGATCTCTGACGCGACCGTGACACTGTCCGTGACCCCCAGGCGACGTGCGCTTTCTCTCTCCACGATCGCAGACTTCGAGGGCTGCCTGAAGGACAAGCGCTGCTCGGAGGCCACCGTGGTTAACTACATGAACAAGTGGGGCACGGACTGCGACGGAGACGGCGTGGTCACGTGCTACGACTACGCGCGGATGCACAAGGCCGGCCGCACGGGCTGTCCGGCGACCTGGGTGGACAGCACCGAGTACTGGGACCTGTTCGAGCAGTGTATGGGCGGAAACCAGGCCGGGGGACTAGATGCCAGACGAGTCAAGCCAAAGACATAAGACGACGATTAAAAACGTATCAGAAAACAGTTTTGAGGATGCTTTTATCAAGATTAGTCTTCAAGGGCAACTGAAACCGGTGCGGCTGGATCGCCTTTTTTATGCTATGTGCGCAGTCTGCAGTGTTGTGTTTAAGGAACTTTAAAGGCACACTTCCTCGAACACTCGCGGTGCGCGTTTGCATCGTCGGACTTGTGGATCTGTACTACTTAGGGAGGTGGACGTTAAAGGGCCATATGTAGAATTTTGCCTGCCCAACTAATAGGGCTCACTTTCACCAGCTTAGCGACTTGGGAGATTTCACTGGATTTCAGTGCTGTCTACTAAATCAATGTATTTCCAGAAGATATGTGTCATATTTTTTCTTTTCTTCTGTAATGTAATTAGCCAGTTTTCATTTTTTTCTCTCCAGCAGGTAATGTAGAAGTAACGGCAATATGCAAAAGGGTGTAGTTACTACCGAGTTCTTATATTTACGACCCTGTCCAAAGGGCCGTCATCTGAGGACGACAATCCTAATGCTATCGAACTGCCCCCGCGGTTTGCTTTGGAATATTTTTTTATAAAGCCAGGGTATATGTAAACTTTACACTATAATTTTTGTTTCTGCCCAAGTTCAATAGTTAGTCAATATTCGCATTACTGTGAATGCCATGTCTCAGACGAAAATAAATAGGCGGAATCGAAATGTGCGATCTAACCCCATATAAGATAGGCTCTAGTTATCCGATTGGCACGTTAGCTTTGATGTCCAAAATGGAGACTAGCACTGCCGCTTCTGGTGTCGCGCGTCTAGTGCCGTCTCCTTGCATTGTTACTTACATATTCAGTGGCACTACAATCGACTACGCGCCCTCATAAACAGCAGGAATTTAGAGCGCCCTCTTTCTATGTGCTCAATTTCGAAAGTCGGGCAGAATGAGAGCCATCGGCGATCGGGGAATATTTCGAAGCATCATCCTGTTTCACAAGTTTGAACATCGAGCCTCTACACTACCAAGCAAAGCGCCACCAATTGCATGATTACCTTTAAAACAAGTACGGAAGTGAACAACAAATAGTTAATTATCCAGCTCACACCGAGAAATCCAATAACAAATAAAATCAATAAAAGATGGTAGAAATAATCTGAAAAATAGCTTTTTGAAAGCTTCGAAGTGGCAGTCATCGTTCCGCTATGATACTTTTCTTCAGGGCCAAGACGCTGTGTCTTTTATCGAAACGTCAGGGGCGCCTCAGTGGCTGGCTTCCCAGAGGTTACTTATCCAAATCGATCCTGGCTCTTATCCTATCATCGAATGTCCAACGGACTCAATACGTTCGTCTTGAATACTGTATCCGTGTAAAAGTCAAACCCTCCTCCTCCTTTGTTTCGGTTTGTACTATGTATTAAAAAGGGTTACCCTGTTACCCTGTATGGCGTATGACGGAAGGTTATAAGTATAAAAGCTCGTAATAAAACCTGAGCCGACATTTTGCCAAGAAACGTACTTAATCGTTAACTACATTTGTCTAATGTTTATCAGGTTAGAGCTCGCCTCGGTGGCTCCGAGGTGAGAGCTCCGGCATACGGATCCCCATGTGGTGGGTTCGAATCTCGGCCGATGTGCCAGCAATCTGACGGAGGCTTATTGCGGAGAAGGTGACGTGTAACAGAGATTTCGTTTACAGGGCAAAATATCCCCACGTGGTCGAAATTAATTATCAGTTCTAAGCTGGGGCGTGCCAGTTGCCCTTCGTTGGTTGTGCACGTAAAATCCAAAAATTGAACTTATTAAGTTGGATCACGGGACAAGAAAACGCACATGAAGCCTATAACTGCCGCAACGCTGTAAGAAGTACCACCCGCGAAGCCGTCGCTACCATTTTGGCGCTTTAATTGTTTCGAGTTCAAGAAGTCCCATGTCTCACTGTTTTTAGAAGTTTACCGGAACCCGTAATATGGAGTATATATCACCGACAAAATCCGTCGTTGTTAATCTTTTCTTTTTTAATATAAAAAATAAATACAACCATTTTATGTAGCGGGGTTACCTTTTAAGGTCGCGCTGCTGCAAAAGCCGCAGTCCTTGCGTCGTAACGACTGTTCTTAGCAGCGAGCCTGCATTGTCTTTCGAGAGGGGCGGCGAGATGCACGAGAGCTCGGACGAGAAAATGAAAGCAGGCCGAGGCAGACGCAGCCGGCTTAAAATGCTATTGTGCAAAGAACCGGCGCGTACG
Organism: Ixodes ricinus; assembly: GCA_037355805.1. Classification (NCBI taxonomy): domain Eukaryota; kingdom Metazoa; phylum Arthropoda; class Arachnida; order Ixodida; family Ixodidae; genus Ixodes; species Ixodes ricinus. Next base: position 53,195 of record JAZHYW010030572.1, on the reverse strand, counting down.
TTAAAGCCTAAATTCGTTGAGCGCCTCTTCCTCTTTTGATTCTTTCACCTCCCGTCGAGAGGCAGAGGGCAGAGCACGCTACCTCGATGCTTTCTGCGAATCCAGTTTCCTCAATACCTGCTTCAAAATAGAAAGACTGGCCGACACGCAGCACAAGAGAAAGGAAGATAGAGAGCATCATTACCGCTCTTTGTTGTATAGAGGCCATGACAATGGGGAGTTTTTAGAAGAACATTCTAGAAGCCTAACGTACGCTTTCGTACTGCTATGTAACGACTGCTCTTTTTGTGCTGCATTCGATCGTTTAAAAATGGCGTTCTGTTGTTTTGCTCAGTCGTGAAACTATATTACTGTCGAAAACACACACACACACACACACACGCACACATACGCACGTGTGCGCTCGCACACACTCAAGCACGCACTGGCACACACGCGCGCGCGCGCACACACGCACACGTTTAAGATTTTGGGATATTTACATTCGACCCTTGAGCCCTCTCTCTGCTGTTCTCGAGCAAAATCCTGTAACAATTGGATTCGTCTTGACAACTACCTAAATCTCCGTAAGAATTATAGGCGCGCAATATTACAATAGAAGTTAATGCCGAGAAGACACTAAAAATCGAATACGCTTTTTTCTTCCTAGTCCCGACATCTTCTTCATATTTTTAATTTCTACCCACCATATTGGAATATTTTAATAACGCGAAACTCGGAGCATGAACAAAATTTGTTATTTCACTATTTTCATAAATACCTTTTATTCCTCACGGTCGTTTTGAATTTACCGCAGTATTAGCCTCTGTAAAGTTATTCCCGCACACTGGGCGAAAACAATCAACGCTCATGGTCATAGGATCGGTGGTGTGTATAGAAGGTTTTAACACCATTAACTTTTAGGCGTCACATGGAGGTTCAGAATGGGGCTAAAGCGGTATGTGTGACAATCTTAGCCACATATATGTTTCTAAACTTTCTATCCGTCACCAAGTTTCTTTTAGCTTTCTGTGGGTCCCTTTGTTGTTTTTGGGGCTGAGTGAATACTGATTCGGATGGAATAACGCAGCGTCATCCTTAGCTTTAGCACTACAAAGAAAGCCGGTATATCTTGGTCTTCCTAGCACTGTGAAGGCTACAAATGACGCAGCACTATTCGATTCGTACCACTTTTAATGCACCCCTTGTAGTTGGACGACACCTTTTTATCATACCTGTTTTCTGACTGCTTAAAATAGAGCAGATGACTCATCGTCCTCCTTCACGTTTTTTTTTTCCGTTTAGAGATATGTTATTGTCAGATACCCAGAAATGACTGACCCGTTGTATAAATGATTGGACCGTGCATAGCTGTCTATCGTTTGTGGATAAAATGAATTTCTGGCTGGAAATCAGTTTCCGCTTTCACAAAAACAGAACGACAGCAGTGGTTGCTGTTTTACACCTCTTCGTTGGAGCAATTCGAAGGACTTTTCTCTCAGCTATCTTGGGCATTTTCTCAGTCGCCAGAAGTCGAGAGCACCAAGCGTATGAACAATGAGCGACGCTAAACATTCTATGATTATGATAATAACTATTAATTATTAGATCGCGAACGCCACGTTTTTTGCAGGAAGTTGGGTAGACAAGATTTCTTAGGCTGATGCCTCCGGTGGTCATGTTAAATTTGCTTGAATACAATGTCTTCTTATATGTTTTCTAAAAAAAGTTGGTGCTCCAATCCACGCTGTGAAGATGGTTGGCCAGCAAAGACTGTGGTATGACCTGCAACGATTTTCCACTGCACTATATCAAATAATTGACGAAAGAAAAGTAAATGCTTTGTACCAAAGCTTTTTAGAGCGCAGCTCTTAGGCGCCCGTTTCCGGCTTGAGCGGCGTCGGCGTCGCCGTCGGCATAACCGCGCGGTGCATTATGGGAGATGTCCCATAATGCACCGCGCGAGCTCCAGGGTCACGGTGACCTCGGGGGGGGGGGGTACGTGTCCCCCCCGCGGTCACGTGACCCGCTCCCCCAGGTCACGTGACCCCCACCCGAGGTCAAGTGACCCTCCCGAGGTCACGTGACCCCCCTCCCCCAAAGTCACGTGTCCGCAGGTCACATGACCCTCCCCCGCGAAGTCACGTGACCCCCTTCCCCCGAGGTCACGTGACCCCCTCCCCGAGGTCACGTGACCCCCTTACCCAAGGTCACGTGACCCGCCTCTGTCCGAGGTCACGTGACCCCCGGAGGAGATTGAAGAATGAAGGGAGGAGGGGAAGGAGGAGGAGGGAAGAGGAGGAGGAGGAGGGGTATACCCTCCCCTCAGTACCCTTCCATCCTTCTTCTCAAGAGCTGCGCTCTAATTTGGCGTTAGCGGGAGTTGTAAACGGCTTTCACTTTTTATGTATGAAAGACTTCGTACGCGGCCGTTGCCGCGGCAGCTTATGCAACCGCAATCTTTACCGAGAAAAACATGCGGGGAGCACTACGTGCTTCGCATTTTTCGAGCGCGCCTTATCATCTATCACGTTGTTTTGACACTTGTTTTGTGGTTTTCAAGTGTCAAAACCACATGATAGATGGTAAAGTGCACGCGAATGATGATAAGGCGCACACGATGGTTTTCTGTCGACTGCTGTTCTTTTAATGGACACGAAGAAATCCCACCAACGAGTCATATACAGCTTTGCTGTAATACAAACGAGAACACTTCCAAGCCTGTCGCTCGCTCATTATTATATAATTATTTTTGTGCGTTGAGGTTCACGAAGGCTATTATAATTTTCCTAGGACAGCAACGTCGGAGCAGGGGTGAGGGGGGACGATTGCCCGCCCCTAGATATTTAAAACATTTCTTGCAAACAATTCGACCCCCTTCCGGTTTGTTCTTGCCGCCGATTTTCGCCAAGAATATTTGGCGCGACTCCACATATAGTTACACACCTTGCTTTTATTTCCAAATTCTATTCAATGTTTTAACACACGCTTCATATTAACCTGCAAAACAAAAAGAAGAAAAAGACTGCAGTATGCACGCTGAAATATCTGCCCCTGCGCCTGCCTCACGTTTTGATCACGTGCGTCGACTGGCAGCCAGTTGCCTTTGTGCTACGAAAGGGCCATTTTGTAATACAAATGTAACCCGCGTCCTGATCACATAGTCAAAATAAGAGGAAACCATGGTAAAAGCAAACATAAAATAAATAGTTGAAATTTATTTATTGAGGTATACGTGTTTTAGAAGTAAAGACAAATGAGACATCATGCGTGCGAGCAACGAATCTCACAACCCGCAGAACGTCTGCTCTGTGAATGTTGCTTCCCCGCAGTGCGACAGTGACACGGAGAAAGCACGCTCCACGGAGCTATCTAAGCCGCCCGAACCATTGGACGAACACGCCTTAAAGGCACCATGAAATGATTCTGAAATCGAATTTCATCCACCGGACGTCGTAAAAGGTGTGAAAAGAAACACAAAAACACAAAAATAGGGAGTCAAAAAAAATTCTTTGCTATAGAACTTTTAAAAGAAAACTGGACACTTTTGCGCCTTCTTTCCTTCGAAAGCTCTCTGCCTTTTCACTGCTATGCATCCGCGGAACTGCAGCACGTCAGCCGAATCCACGTCGCCTATTGGGTAAGCGCCTACCTCACCAGCACCGCGATCATAAACAATAAATAGCCGGCAAATGTTTCCTAAAAGTTTTGTTAAATAATATTCAGATCCACATTTTGTAGCATAATTAGAGATGTGTGGCGAAAATTGCCAAATTTGATAATGCTGAGAGCCAAGCGCCATCTATCGTGTGGTAAACGAAGCTGAGAGCCAGCTCCGCCAGCTTCGGAGCTGTCCTTTTTACGATCAAATCAGCATGGCCGACAGCGTCGCTTGGTCACCGTGGTCACGACGATCAACGAACGTTTATTTTCTTACGTGTTCTTCTCGCGCGTCCCGACTTCAAGCAGCAAGAAAAAAGTACTTGAAACAGACCACGACGAACAAGAACGCTGGATCCGCAAACACCCGAGACAAGCTGAAACGGCAACGAATTCACCGACCCGCGACCAACCGAGTTTGGCAGATAGGCCTAGCAGCCATTCCGCAGCGTTGCTTCGACGGTACTTGACCAAGACAGTGCCCACGACCGGCTGGCGTGCTGAATGGAATATGCGCACCTGTCGCGACCCTTGCATGGACCTCATCTTCCCGTCGCATTCATCGAGAAGTCTTTACGATCCGTCTTGACCTCAATTTTAGATTAACAGGTGAGGTCAATCTCTTCGCCTTGTCATCTCCTTGTTTTCCGAGGCAGTGTTGACGAACACTGTCGTCTCGTCGATTCTATCTACTTGTTTTGTGTGATATAGAGCTCGAATAAACGCCGTATGGATTACCTTCGTAACACGGTATGTACACTTTGTTATTAGTATGCCATTTTTATTCTGACACGACTGCACGTCACTGTCGAGCTATAAAAGTTCGTGGGAGCTACGTGCAATGCCGGGCCAACTTTCCTTTGCCGAGTGCCACGTCAGTATCGAGTTGCAATCGTAAAAGATCGGTCCCGAAGCGCTCACCAACAGCGCGAATACAGCACTTCCATCAAACGCGCGCGTCCGCTCCGAGTGTGAACAGGTATTTACGTGGCTCTTGCTGACACTGTCGTAGCTCAAACGTATCTTTTTTAACGTCGGCTCGCTCCTGCATCTCCGAGGCCGCGAAAAACGCCGCGGCGATTTGTTTCTATCTACGTCGCTTTGCAAACGACTGACACGGGCCGCCTTTTACCAACAATGACAGTTGGGTTGACTTCTGGAGTCTTCACCGGAAGACTCGCCGCACTTCCCAACAGGCATACCGGCGTATGAGACTAGTCCCATGCTGTCGCTGTAGCGTAACATATCTCATTGAATTTCGCTCAGCTGCGATGTGTCCATGGCTATCGCGGCGATGAGAGGCGCCGATTCAGAAAATACGTCGGTGACATCAGCGCAGTAAAACCTACCGGCGCACCCCCAACTCGCCTCCGCTAATGGGAGCCATTCTCCTACTGCCGAGAGAACTTCCGGTTCCTGTCCCAGCGTACGTCACGACCGTCAAAATTACGCCGCAACTTGTTTTGCGGTCAGTTGGAGAGAAAGAAAAAGTCGATATTTCATTTTTTTTTTGTGTAGAAGTTAATGAACCGAGACGAAAACGGATGCCTGTTCGGCATTCAGTGAACGTTGAAGGTTTAATGTAAAAGTTATCTGGCAAAAGTAAAAAGGTAATTTCATGGTCCCTTAAAGTGCAATAAAAAATGTTATTCTTTCTGCATTTTTTACTCTCTCCCTCTCTCTTCCTTTTTTCTCTCTGTCTTTCTCTCAATCTACGTAGTAAACGCTAAGTATATTTGAAATTTTGTAGTCCAGCGTTCAAGACAAAGATAAAATTATAATCAGTATATGAAAATCTGCAGCGCGTGCTCATGCCCATCAGCACGAGCCATGGATGTAGATATACCCGTATTCACATACAAAAATTAAGATGTGCGCATTATTCATGCTCAGCACAAAGATTTTTTTTTTTTAAGGTTTGGTTGTTGGAGGAAGGAGCTATGCTTTTGGCATTTGAAACGTCTACGACTTGGTAGAATAACGGTGAGCTAATCTAAAATTCACCCACGTTGTGTTGTGTTCGTCCCCTTCTGTGTCCCTGAGTCTCGGGTTTTATTACCATGAACCAGATATCTGCTAATTCCCTACATAAAGGAGTAAATCAGTAATGGTACGCTAGAAGCCTGACTTTTTTTACTACAGTTCTTAAGGTGAATACGAGTATAGGTACGAATTTCAATTTTGAGAAACAAGAAAGAGTAAAATTTTAAGTTTGGACACGAGGCTGGCGCAAGTTTTTCACATTTTACTACAAGGCAGCCGAATAGAGCAAGGAAAGCTACGAAAAATCGTTTGTCGCAAATGGCGGAACAATCACATCACTGTTGCACGCTTCAATAAAAAAGGGGCCATTAAATATTCACAGCGCCAGAGTGAAGGGGGGACGAGGTGGGAGGAAGATGGAAAGAAAATGATTCAGTGTCAGCAGCGTCCGGAGTTCAGCGGAGTATGTTCAATGCCTTGCTCGAGTCATGGTCGACGGAAGGTCATGGTGTGTTGTTTTACGCTATTTCTTTTGTATTTTTCTTGCGATCGTTCGCTCTCACTCTTCATTGGGCGCTACAAAGTGCAGTCCCATCGTAGCGACAACGTTTAACCCTTACAATTTCGATGGAAAACGAGAGACAGAGAAAGCGAGAGGGAGAAGGGGATGGGGTCGGAACTCGCGTGTTCGAATTCTCCTTGCAATCGACGCCGCAGTATCTGGTGACCAAGCTTGGCTGGATCCGGTTTTGTTCAGGACCAATGGTGCCCGAACATGCAGGCACATTCAGGAGTTGAAATTGAGCACAATCTGGTTCAATTTCTAACCATCGACTCTTCGGCCATTTTGGCGCCCACAATCGATGTTGTCAGTTATCTTAAACGTTTTCCTGAAATAGCATGGAAACGGTTTCTTGCCTTCCAGAAATGTTAGAACTGTCCATCGGAGAGAGCAAAATGATATCACTTCAGCTTCCTGACATCATATCTAAAGCTCGGGAAGTCGCATTTTCAAAAGTACGTGAAGCAACATTGGTGGTCGCCATTGCTTGTACGCGTAGCGTGTGATTGGATCCACATCCTTGCCGAACGCTGACACAACCTTCATGTCCATTACATGCTCAGAGTAAGTGATCAAGCAATGGAGGACAGGCGATGGCGCGGACTTCGAAAAGGATCTATGCCGCCACCCTGCATCAAGGACCAAAATGGCGGCACCCACAAAAAAATCCGTGAATGGAGTGTCGATACTCTAAGTTTTACAGTGGCTTTCCTATAGAATACACATATGCCAAAATCAAGTCCAGCTTTAGTTTTTTTTATTTGGGCCACAATAGAACATGCTGCAACTCGTGTTTGATCAGCGAGTCCCACTAGAGCGACAAACATAAACAGCCAGCGCCGACAAGCTTCGAACAAACGATGGTACCTTTGGCAAGATTGCGGTCTCTCAAAGTTCGTGAAGCAAGCACAAGAGACGCCAAGCCTGTCAAATATATACCTTCGCGTGCATGCTGCACGTGTTTGAGGCTTGTCGGTGTCGGTTGTTTCTGTTTATCGCTCTAGTGGGACTCGGGAATTACAGAGCTGACTAGGTGCAAGCCATATTCGGATGATGAAGATTTATTATTACAATCTGTTAAAAATAACCGGAACATGTTAAAATGAGAAATGGGCAAACAAATCGAGTTTTATGGTGGTAACGTTATATTGTTTACGAAATCGCCGAGTGATTGGTTAATAGCAGGCATCAGTAAACAAGAACACATCGTTTTTTTGTTTTTCGAAACGTATCTTGGCAATTAGTTTTGAAGGTGTCGTAATTTGTATATGAATACCACTTTTGGATTAAGGGTCCAAAAGTATAATATTGTCAACATTCTTGCCAAACATTCGCTCGCTGCACTTTCTACCCATTCCGATGGTAATTGGCTTTACGCGACCTCCATAACTCGTAAGCTAGCAGGCGCTCATGCGTACGGGCCCGCGCCTATTGGCAAGGAAATCGAACTATAGGGGGCGCTATGTCCAGCTTGATGTCCACAAAGTTTCTTGTTTACCAACACGAGGTGTATGCGCGAAAAACTTCGGCAGCTATGTCCCTATCGGTGTCGCTCTCAATTTAGCCACTAGGGGCACAGCGGTTGGATCTCCCTTCAAATACTAGTATCTTTAGCCTTGCGAGCTACCCAAAGTACCGCTACTGTCCCAAATAAAGATGTATTATTATTTTTATCATTATGATTATTACTATGATGATTAAAAAAACAAAAGACGTTTACAACTCTCAGTAACGCCGAATTAGAGCGCAGCTCTTGAGGAGGAGAAGGGAAGGGTATGGAGGGAGGGTATGCCCCTCCTACCCCTCATTCCCTCCTCCTCTCCTGCTCCCCCTCCGATTTAGCAGAAAATTTTAGCTACATTTCCCATTAAATTCAGCGAAAAAAAAATTCCCCGCTAAATGTAGCGGGAAACGTCCCTGCTAAATTTAGCGAGGAATTTTTTCCGCTAAATGTAGCCGAGAAATATTTACGCTAAATTTAGCCGGGAAGTTTTTCCGCTAAATTTAGCGGAAAAATGTTCACGCTAAATGGAGCGGGCAATTTTTTTCTGCTAAATATAGCGGGAAATTTTTCTGCTAAATATAGTGGGGAAATTTTCCCGCTAAATTTAGTGGGGAAATTGTTCCGCTGAATTTAGCGGGAAACTTTTCCGCTAAATTTAACCGAAAAATTATCTCCTCCTTCTACTCCTCCTCCTCCCTCGTGGCCTTCGTGACGTCATTATGGGAAACGTTCCATAATGCAACGCGCGGTTACGCCGACGGCATCGCCGCTCAAGCCGGAAACGAGCGCCTAAAAGCTGCGCTCTAAAAAAATATATTAGTTACATTTTCTCCATCCGTCTTTCCAGTGAGACGGATTCTGAATTAAACAGTTCAGTGCCACTAATAAGTGGCGCACGATCTTTTCATGAGCCAACAACCGCCGGTGTGCGCGAGCACACGCAACGAAAATGACGTCATATTCCTCCATTCACGCTTAACATGACAGTGAAATGTAGGCTCCGGGGAAAAAATAAAGAATAAAGCCATCAATCCCCACCCCTGCCCGTTTCGATCTAGATGAGAATCGTACCGGCGTGCTGTCCTCTATCACTACTGCCTGGTCTGATCCACGTTAAAGACCGCAGGCTAGCGGTTGTAGCACATTGTCTAAATTGCTCATCTACAGCTGAGAGACAAATCGCCCGTTGAGGCAGACTTAAATTCAGACTGTATGAACATACACCATTTTTTAAAGAATTAAGACAGGCTTTTCATCTTCACAGTGGGGTCTGGTGTAAAAGGGAGGCGATTAATTGGTCTAACAAGCGCGTAACTTTCTCTTCTGGAGATGAAAAGCCTGCTTCTATTTTTTTTATGCCCTGAGCCCATACATTTCACCGTCATCTTAATCGTGAAAGGAGGACAATAACGTCAATTTCGTTGCGTGTGCTCGCGCACACCGGCGGCTGCTGGCACGTGGAGAAATCGTAAGGCAATTATTATTGACACTGAAATGTGGGGTTCACTATCCCTTTGAACTAAGAACGCACTAACACGCGCACAACATAAGCACCGGTCAGCGCATTCCGTATACTTTATGCCTGTCTGACGGAGGAAAATACAATGGGGGCTGCCGCCCGAGTAGTTGCGCGCCGCTGCCGTAGCTTCAGGGTAGGGGCGGCACCTTCGTTGGGGCAGGATGGAGCGCCAACATTACAGAGAGTTTCCAACTGCGATATCGGGGTCACGTGGTTTATGGACCGCGTCTGCAGTACCAGCTGCGAGGAGGTGACGACCGCGTTAGTCGCCTGCGTCTCCGCCTATCCGCCTGATTTCCCCTTTGCCACGCGATAACGCAGCGCATGCGCACTTGCTACTATTCTCCGCTGGTGGCATACGCCACTAAATTCCAAACGCTCTCCATTGGATGAGGTGGACCCTCTCTTCATTAGGCCGACCATAGACGATTGCAAGCAAGGCAGCTGGCCACCGCCGTGTCTCCGCTCGTGCCAGAAAGACCGCGTGCAAGTTCAAGTTTGCCAAAGCCTTTACGACGCGCACGCTGCCCGTGCTTGCACGCACGGGGCGCCAGTCGAGGCGCCATGCTTGCAATGTCATGCGATGTCTGCTTCTTTTGCAACGATTGCGGTGACGTCAGAACGACGCCGAGTTCTGATTCGCTCTGATCGAAGGATAGTGGGTAGACCTCAAAGCAAGCCGCCTTGAGGTCTAGTCACTATCCTACAATCAGAGCCAATCAGAGCTCGGCGTTCTGACGTCGCCACAACCCCTGCAAAAGAAGCAGACGAACCTGACGCTCCGCATAGCCTCCCAACGTACGCAGCGCCGTCTCGTGGCGCACACGGGTGTTAGAAGAGGAGGAGGACATGACGGCTTCGGGAAGTGCTTCCGACTGGCGGGCAGTATACAGGAGGCATTAGCACAAGTGAATAGAAAATTATTACACCACGGCCAAGGAAGCATGTTTATATTGTCAAATCAATCTAGTACATGACGTCCTCATTAAAATCAATAACTCAATAAACTTGGGAGCGTGCCACAACGTTGTTCGATAGCATCGGGTCAGATGAGACGGCTGTTGTGGCATGCCGAGAGAGCGATCGTTTAGTTCATGACCCAAACAGGACGTTCCACTGGATCACCGCCTGGGAAGCCCGGACCTGGGTTTCCACGCCTGCAGCAGACGTGTCCAGCTGGCTGCTTGACGGATCGCATTCCTTGTCTGTGTACCTGCGCCCACAAACACGATGGTGATGATAATGAGGATAGCGTCGAAGCTTGAGCGTATTGATGGACGATTAGATAGACGTCAGTTAAGCAGCCCGCTCCAAATCCCGTCTGGCAACTGTGGACACGCCTTAGTAAAGCTTTCTTGAATCTTGACTATCAGACGATCTACACACGCCAGCAGCAAGCAGAGGCGCCCAGAGGCCGTACATGCAAACGTCTAGCACGTTTGGAAGCAGCTAGGCTTCAAAACTAGTCTTGTGATCGTGGGTAAACAAAAAATAATCTACAGGGGTGATTATGTATGAATGCGATAGCATTTGTCGTTGCACACACGCTAAATTTAGTGGGGAAACTGAATTGTTGCACAGGTCACGTGTTTTCAGTTTCCCCGCTAAATTTAGCGGGAAACTGAATACACCCTTTGCTAAATTCCCCCGGCGACCCGGCCCGCACTCGAGGAATCATGGGAATGGTAGTCCTTCAGCTCGCTAGTGATCGGTAATTTCAACCAATTCTGTGGTTACACAGTTTCGAGTGCAATCCGGAGTCACCTTGAACAAGCGTCGTGTAGAGTCCAAGAAGCTGTTATATCACATTAAAAACTATGGTTAATGTTAATTTTGTTTTAATACTGTGCATGCGATCCACCCTTAATTCAGCTGCAGAAATCTCTTACAATATTTTCATTCCCGTATAGATTCAAATGCGCTGATATTAAGTTAAAAACGCTAAATATGCTATAAACAGCCTTGCTGACTCCGAGCTAAATCCTGGTTTTGGTTGTTGTGAATTCTCGGGGTTTTAAGCAATTCCTGCTAAAACAACAATCACGAGATTGATAATATTGCACGAAATTTCTGCAGCTCAGCCAGGTTGAAAGGTGGATTGCATGCACAGTATCAAAAACACTGATAGTGACGTGAAATTTTAAAAGTGACATTACAGGTCCTTGGACTTGTTCAGGGTGACTCTGGATTACACTCAAAACTGTGTAACCATCGAATTGGTCGAAATAACCAATTACTATGGAGCTGAAGGACCACCGTTTTAATGATTTTTCGAGTACCGGTTGTTGCGCTTGGGGGATTTAGCAAAGGGTCTATTGGTGCATAGGTCACATGACGTCAATTCTTCTGCTAAATTTAGTGAGGAAACTGGATCGGTGAATACGTCACGTGTTTTCAAGTTCCCCGCTGAATTTAGCGGAGAAACTGAATTGGTGCATGGCTCACGTGACGTCAATTTTCCCGCTAAAGTTAGCGGGGAAACTGAAAGTACGGCCAGGAAACAGGATAGCCATGTAGGAAAGGAAATATTGAGTAGTAGCTTAATCAGGCTATCTCATTAAAACACGATTTTTAAGGGCACAATGCTTGCAACCATGAACTAGCTTCTGTATTTTGAAGGTTTTTGTTTTTATACCAACATGTACATATTTTCCCAGCCACCGCTATTAAACTTTGTCGATCTAGAACCGAACAAAAAGTGGCAGCATATCGTGGCATACAAGCCTAAGTGCTTTCGTCAACAGCTCATTCCCGATTTTCGTTGATTCGCTATAAATGGACATGAGAAAACAAATTATGATATCCAGCAGAGTTCTTATTTTCACCTGTCAGTGGTCAAGGCTATAAAAGGAAATATGTGTCAATTGAATAATAAAGGAAACCCAAGGCTGAAACAAACTTCTTAAAATCCCGATGCTAAATGTCTTCAGCGAGTGTTTTCCCTAGCTACATGACATACAAAAAATACTGAATATACTGAATAGTCTTACAAATGCAAGCGTACTAAAGTGTGAAGCCTGATGTCTAAAACCCCATGAATATACAAAATATGTGTCATGGATATCTTATATTTTAACCAAACGTAACGTCAGATGTCTTAAGTAATCGCACGCGTTTTGAAATACAAAATAAATACAATTATATGGTCCGATTTGTCTACACGCGGAGTCTGACATGTCTGTGTTGAGTGTTAGGCGGCGGAGTGAATAATTGAACTATAGTAGGTTCACCTACACCCCTGACTAAGTCACGCTTCAGGGTACCGACACTTCAGCATCTTCGTGCTTAAAAGTAGTGTTGCCAGTTATCTGAAGCTTCATCTGAAATCCCAGGAAACGTTTTTCCGCCCTTCAGAAACGTTACAATAGCCCGCGGCAGACCACAACGATATCGGACATAGTTTCCAGATATCGTGCATCCAAAGCCTTGCACGTTGCATCTTCGAATCTCAACGACCGTCAGTTGCGGCCACCCTGCTTGGTATCAAAATGGCGGAGCCCACAGGACAATCGAGGAATAGAGTGATGATGCTCTCAGCGTAGATTATTTCGTATGTACACCTTGATGTGTTGAAAAGGCAAAAGAAAAAAAGAAGACAGAAGACAAGGACGAAGGAGTTTGAACGCAACAATAGAAGACTCGCAATAGAAGTTTGCAACTCGCAATAGAAGTTTATCGAAGAAAAAACAAAACAAGTATAATTGAAAGCCATCTAAGCGTTTCTAGTCATATTTGTTTAGACCCTGTATAATACAATCGTACTTTTTCTTCTTTTTTTCAGGGAATGTCAGATAATTTAGTTATGCATTTTCTTTACCACGAAAACGCACAAGTGTTACGATATGGCCCTTTAAGGCCATATCGTAACGGAGAAAGAGTCCTAGCAGTTTCATTTTGCCAGTTTTCTCGGCAAACGCATCTGGTTTCGCTAAAACTATACGACCCGTTCCTGGTGCGGAATTCAGAATGCGTCATTGAATGTTTTAAAGGAAAGTGCTCAGGGTAAGTGCCGCGCCCTTTCTGTGGACGTTGAAGATCGTTTCGATTCCGTTCCACACAAGCCGATATTTGTGGCGGTGAGAGACCGTACTGAACGAAACGACGAAGGGCCGTTCTGAAGATCCAACGCCGTTAGTGTTGATAGTCTCTTAGTTCGTCCGTCCATTTATTTAACACGTACGTTTACTTCGTCTAAAGGAATATATGTGGGGAAAAGGGGACATTTGCATCGGGTTGTTTGCGGCGCCTGCCCTGTGTGAACTATTTTGTTTTTAAAGCAGATGCGGCAACGTCATTTGAGAGAGACCGGGGCGTGAAATACAATGGAAGATACTTAAGTATATTGACGATTTTCTAATATTCAACCTTGCAGCCAACGATGCTTCAGATATCGACATCGCTAAGATACTTGACGGTTTTCGTTTGTGCGCTAGCGGCCTAAAATATACGCAGGCAAAACATTCAGAGAGAGCTTCTGCAGCCTTTTGGAACTCAGGCGTGTCTGAGTTCCAAAAGTCTGCTGATTGACAGTATCTCCTGGTCGTACGAGTCACAATCACAAGAATCCCCCTTTTCCCTTCACTATTGTGGCAAATGCAGAGGTAACATAGAATATGATACAGCGCCAAGCTAGATGCTCAGCGTATGAAAATAAAATAACAACAACAACAACCGCAAAACATAACTTGCAAGGTATGTACCTAATTGTTTGCGACCTTTATAATGCACAAAAACACCGATAAAAAAGAAAGAAAAAAGGTGACATACACTCAGAATACTTGTCGCGGCAAAGCGAAGACATCTAACTTATTGTCTGCTTTCTTTCACTGTTTTTCTGTCGCTCTCTTTCGCGTTCTTTGCTCCGGCAAGCTGGGAGCTCGTTATTTTAGCCTCTGCGAGGGGTAGAACGCCTATGTTCGATCACGTGATGTGGACCCGCGGAAGTAACTCGGATCTACTCGAGCAAGGGTTGGAGCAAAGCCAGCGTAATGCAGACAAACAATAATGCGTAAAATGCTTGAAAAAAAAGAAGCCGTAGCGTTGGATTTTGTGCAAGGCACCTACCGGAGGACAGTCCGGGGCACAGATCGAAAACATGCTTCGCGGCAGCGCCTGGCTGGGGTCGTGACCAATCAGTGAGGACACATTTCCTAGCCTTTACCCGGGTGATGGTCTTTCGTTTCAGGAGTGCGAAACCGGAAACGGTTAGGTGCTGTACCACATGATACTACACATTCTGCGTAAAGAAAAAGGGCACCCTGCCCTAGAACCCTGCGTATTCTGAGATAGTCAAATGGCTGTTGGAAGCACGTCTCTGGTGGCTTCCCTCAAACAAGTCTTGCAGGCAGGCCGTACGAAACAGCTTCGCGCAAAATTTAAAACTACAATAACTTCACGTAAAAAAAAATTATGACTTGCAATAGACCTTTTTGGAAAGTTACGAGCCCGAGCCGATTATTAGAAGGTCGGAACCACTGCACAATGGCGGAACAACTGACATCGTGGAACGTGCGAGTCATTCTATCAGATAGCGAATGTTGGAGCGCGGCCAACGGTAGGAGCCGACGAGCCAGTCAAAAAACGTTGAAAGTGCAACGTTACTACGCTCATCACCTTTTTCTCAGTGTGTTCGCCTTCTAGTCCAACCAAACGCATAACGCGTGCCGTGTCATTGCGGTTTCAGTCCGCCATTGTGCAGGGATTCCACAGCTGCCAACAGAGGGCAGTCTTTCGAAAAAGGTCTATTTGGATTACTAGTTCACAATGGTGACGGTGACGCGTTACTAGTGCCGGCGTTACCCGTAACGTGTTACCTTTTTCAGTAACGTAGTAATGCGCTTGTCACGTTTTCGAAACAGTAACGGGTAACGTACTTACGTTGCTTATTTCGAGCAACGGTTAAGTAACGTAGTTACGTTACTCGTTACACTTCTTCCCAAAACCTGAAAAAAAGCGCACTTAAATTTTTTTTTTATTGTTTCTATGCTTTGTTTCACCTTTAATCCAGACGCAGCCGACGCTACGAGCTGATGGGACCAATCAGACAGCTTCTAAAGAGCACCATCATTGCATTCCTCGTGTTTCTGCATATGTTCTATCATCGCTGAACCAATCATAAACAAAGAAGGCTGAGTGATTTGCGCTTTTCACGCTGTTTGATTGGTCCCATTTCCTGATAGCGTCGGGTGCGTCCGTACGTAAAGGGATTATGAAATGATTTTTTCAACTTCTTCTCCTTGGCTTTAATCTTCACCTTAAAAGCGAAATGAAAGACCACATGGTCGTGACGTGCTTGGACACCGGATGCGATGACTCCGAGCTTCCACCGTGCTTTTTAAGCACACCACGGAATTAGTCATTCGCAAGTGGTGATAAGTGCTGTCACGGTACATCATTGGCCACAAACGCGAATCCAAATATTCGCCGACAAATTTATTGTTAACGAGCGTAGTTCTCGTGTCCAATGCGTGAGCTGGGTTCGGCTGACGTGTTTGGCCACCGCGGACGCATCACAGTGAAAAGGTGGAGAGCTTCGGAAGGAAAGCCGGGAAGAAATAGTCCGCTATATTTTCTAACTTGACGTGACGAAAAGCAGGCTTTTTGACTTTCTACCCTCTTTCTTTTTGCTCACTAACGACATGGGATTAAGAAAATCCAAATCTAAACAATTTCTCCCAGCCCAAAATTCATTTAATGGTCCCTCTAAACTGAAACGAAGTATAGGCGCCAAGTCATTAATTATTGCACTTTTACACCTGCCTTCAAAATTTTGCCTGTCTTTCCCCCGCAAAAGGTCCCACTTTATAAAATGCCCCAACGCCCCTGCCCTTTTTCTCAATGTAAAAAAACACTGTCGCAAAAAAAAAAGAAAAAGAAACCGCTGTTACCGTCAATTTATACCTAAAAAGTAACGCAAAAGTAAAGTGCGATACTTTTTATCGGTAACAGTAACGTGTTCCTTTTATTTTGAGGTAATGCAGGTCGGTAACGCGTTACTTTTATTTTGCAAGTAACGAGTAACCATACCTTGGCGTACCTCACTCACGAGGGCCCTCACTCACCCTCACTCACAATCATCTTCACAGGTTAGGTGAAGGTGAGTGAGGGCCGTAAGGGCTGCGAGGGCTGTGAGAACCGGGAGTTCGTGAGGGGCATGAGTGCGTGAGGGACGTGAGGGCGGTGAGTGCGTGAGTGGCGTCAGGGGCGTGAGGGGCGTGAAGGCCATGAGTGCGTGAGGGGTATGAGGGTGTGAGGGCCGTGAGGGTGGTGAGTGCGTGAGGGGCGTGAGGGCCATAAGCGCATGAGGGGCGTGAGGGGTATGAGTGCGTGAGGGCCGTGAGGGCGGTGACTGTGTGAGGCGCGTGAGGGCCATGAGCGTGTGAGTGGCGTGCGTGAGGGGCGTGAGGGGTATGAGCGCGTGAGGGCCGTGAGGGCGGTGAGTGCGTGAGGGGCGTGAGGGCCATGAGCGTGTGAGTGGCGTGCGTGAGGGGCGTGAGGGGTATGAGTGCGTGAGGGCCGTGAGGGCCATGAGGGCGGTGAGTGCGTGAGGGGCGTGAGGGCCATGAGTGCGTGAGGGGCGTGAGGGCCGTGAGGATCAGTGAGGGTGAGTGAAGGGTTGAAGGTGAGTGAGACTGTGAGGACGAGGGTGAGTGAGGGGTTGATGGTGGATGCAGCTGTGAGGGTGAGTGAGGGCGACCTAAAATGCCGATCTCTGCGAGTAACATATTTAATTCCTTTCTTTCGGTAACGCCTACAACACTGTTAGTTCAGATGAATCTATTAATGCTTATAACCAATTTTGAGACGAATCAGTTACTATCAAAATTTCGCCACAGCAACAGAGATTTCATATCCATAACGGGCAATATTAAGGTTGTATATAGATATATGGCCATACATTTCCTTATCTCCGCAATACTTGATATGGTCATACATCGCATTTCTGTACGCTGGGGCGGATTTATGGGTCACGCTTGGGGGGCGGGGGGGGGGGGCGGGGCCGCTGCTTTGCAACGCAGATGTCACGTCACGCACAAATTTAACATCGCGGGCTGATGTGACGTTACAAAAAAGGTAACTGCCATTTCCCCAAGAACGAGGCGTTTAAAAAAATTAAATAAAAAAGAAACAAATATATGCCCTTCTTTAAATGAAAATTAAATTACCTTAGGGTGTAGAGTAAAAGCGGTCCCCTCCTCCCCCCCCCTTTCTGGAAATTGACACTGTCTGGAAAGGCCCGTTTACACACTTGCAACTGTTTATGACCGGGGAGGCTAAAAACCGGTTTTAAGCTTACAGCTTACGACCGTTTCCGTAGCAGCGCAACCAGTTGTAAGGTGTCACAAGAGGCTTAAAAACTGGTCTAGTCGAAGTCGGTTCTAGTCAAACGCCAGTGTGTAAAAGGGGCATTGAGGGTCTCCTTTAAGGTTCTTCAGCCTAGCCCGCCGTACGTTCTCGGACCTGTGAAGTACACCCTGGTCTCCGTCGGTGGCCTTGACGCTGCCACCGAGAAGAGTCTCCAAGTGCGCCACCACCAGCCGAGACTTGCCCATCTCCCTGAGCCTCTTTGAGCGTGACAGGCGCAGGCCGCGGGCTCCGTCGCCTTCTCTGCATCGGCGTGGAGATAATCGAGTTTTAGCAGATCGTTCCGTTGGCTCCGATAATGATACCCGATGACAAAACGATGCATGCGCAAAGGCGTTGACAGAGTGTACCGGGCATCGTTATCGGCGTAATGGGAACGATCTACTAAAACTCCCGAATAGGGGTTTTACTGGATCGTTCCGATTCCTCCGATAACGATACCCGAGCTACCACGCATGCGCCGTGCTGACAGCAGCGCCACCATGGCGCCGTTACACCAGGGCCGCGTGTTGGTGTACACGTTCTCGATTCTTACCTTTCCCTAAACTTATCAACCAACTTTCTGTTCGACTTTTCGACAGGTGAAAACCGCATGCGCGAAACGGTGGCACGTGCTCAGGAAGCCGGTGGTTCTAAATTAGCGCTAATGCATCCTAGATCTAGGATTGAGGGCACGGCCGCGGAGATGCCGACTGAAACGAATAATTTAGTGTTCCCATCCCCGCCTGAATTTAAACTAGAATTTGCAACGCGGTATCGACGAAGTCGCAACCTTTGCTCGGCGAATCGGGCATCTCAAACAACGCACGAGCGGTCCGCCCGAGAAAGAGTACCCCGAAGGTCGTGGTCTATCTGCTTCATCTGAAATAGATGGCGCGCGTTTGAGTGAGGCCCGCATTTCTTGAAGCGTCGTCTAACTCGGAAAGAGTTAGTAAAAAAGGGCGATGCAATTCCTGTCTTCTGGGTGGTGTACATAAAATAATGCAAAAGACGACGAGCCAAAGCAATTGATTATGAACAGAACCTAAGGTTTTCAGAGTGTTTACTTGATATTTTTGTTTCCGAATCTGCTAAAATGTATATAATAAATCGCATATTTTTCTTCATTTTTTCCTTTTTTTTTTTACTGAACAATATGTTTTTGTAACATTTCATGACTCTTTCGCTCATGCGTCTACAATTTTTGATAAAACAAAACATATACACCACTGGAAACACGTTGTTATAATGGTCCAGTTCTTTATCACACTCGCATAACCCGTGTGAGAAGGCGGCAACAACGGGTGAATAAGTATGGAAAGAGCACGCAAAGGACTAGGACTGCGGAAAAAGTAGACGTACACTGACGGAAAGTGCATACCGCGGCGACGTACCCGTTCATGTTAGTCTTTTGCGTGTGCGTCTTTAATATGAATACCCAACTCGGCCAAACTTCCGTCTTAACTATAAACTGTCCTAAATAGAAATCACCTGGCTTAGACATTCCGTAAAATGCGATAAAAATGCCGTAACACTTAATGTGTTTTTGTTTTTAAGGGGGAGCTTTTCCTTTCGGAATTGGGCGGCGGTATTTTTCAGCCAAATTCATCGGGGTGGGTGTGATCATTTTAAGCCAAATTCATCGGGTAAGGTGCACATCGCGCACTGAGTCACGTGACAATGTGACGTGAGATCGTGTGACATCGCGACGTCCCGCGCACAACCACCTTACGTGACACAGGCATCACGTGATGCCAATACGCCATGTCACGTGACATCATGACCTCACGGGACACTTACGTTGCGCGATGCCATGACGCCACGTCACGTCACTACCACTGTGACGTCACACGACTTCGCGACCTCACGTGGCACCATGACATCACGCAACACCGTGATGTCACGTGACTTGTGACGTCATCCGGTGTGCCCAACACCAACACGAGCGACAGAGGCCCATGGAGAGTTCCCATGCAAAGCTTTAGAAGGGACCAGGTCCCTCTCACAGAGGGCTCTTAAACTCGGAGGGTTTGCAGACGCGCTTGCCTGCAGAAGTTCTTGCAGGGCAGGTTGACGAGCTGGCGTCCGGTGTCCGCGGGTCGCCACCCACGACCGGCCGGGTCCAAGATCAAGAGTTCGTTCATCTCGACGACGAGGAGCACGCTGACCTTGTGCCGCATGCGCAGGGCGCATTCGTAAGGTAGCAAGTCCCGGGCGTCCGAGCGACTCCACGACAGGTATTGGGCATCAAAGTAGTTCACCTGGACCACAGAAAAGGGGGGGGGGATCGTGCGAGGATCAAAGAGAAGTTAGTGTAAGACTTCGCTACGCGTTGACCACTCAACACAGTACACGCGTCAGTATAGATTTTGTTAGCTTCAAATCCATTTAGCTAGTTGCTCTGTTATTGTCTGCATATTTACTTCGGTTCTGGGTCAGGCGAGGTGGGAAGCGTTGGTTGTGGAGTTTAGAAGAGGCCAGTTAGACAGGCGCAAATGCATTCTGCTGCTGGCTCTAAAAAAATTTGCGTGAAACCTGAAAGCGTGTTTAGGCCAAGTCACGTGGTGTTCGTGAAGTCTGCCACTGATTCAAGACGGCGAGTAAGATTTTGCTCAGTCGTATGAAATGGTCGCATGTAATGAACTATGCTTTGATCCACGCTGACAGACAGAAGGGAGTCATATGTTACATGAAAGGAACCGCAAATCTGAATTCCCAAACTTCAGTGGCTTACGGCCCTTCTGTTACGCATTTCCCGTTGCCACCGACTTCTTATATCTATCAGTCGACAGGCGCTAGGAAAGAGCGGCGTTAGAAAACGCGTCTTCTTTGCTGCCTGCAAGCCGACATTTACGGGCGGACAGAGCCGTATATAGAGAAAGTTTGGCCATTCATTGGGAAGTATATAGGAGGCAAATGAGGAGCACCATAGGCCGAAAGCTGACTGGACGTGTTCCAGGGCGTCTTTCCAAATTCGAACGTGGCCAACCAGAAGCCGGAAATATTATACTGGCGATGGTCACGAGAAACGAAACTAATAAGTGCGTCGGAGTAACTCTCGCTGACTGAAAATATGGTGCACGTGATGTTTCAATCACGGCCATCAAGAATCATAGTGGAAGAGCGAGACTAACAGAACGATCGACATAATCCGTACGCCAGGCGTCGAGGGTCGGGAATCTGCCGTCCGAGCGGTCACACTCTGTCCGAGCAAAACAGAGTTTGAGCGGCACTTCGTTTCTTATATTCTTTTGCATGATCATAATTGAAGCTTCACGTGCAGCCTATTTTCAACCAGGAAGAGTTACTACATTTAACCCTTACGCTGTTATTAAAACTATTTCTCGCTACCACCGCAAGAGAATTCTTTTAGGGCTCTGGTTGGCCAAGAGAGCATGCTAAGCCCTCTATCTGCGTCCGGTGCACGCCCTGGCTCTGCCCGCTCCTGCCATTGACCAAGCTCTCTCTATACACGGCTCTGCGGGGGCATAGCGTTTCTAGCGCCACGAGCGGCAATGCGCCCATGGGCAACGTAGAAGGGCCGTTTTCGAACGCTGCTCTTTATGCGCGAACGTTTGCACAATCTTTATGTTCGCTCTAAGAGCCTCAAAGGAATCCCTTTCCACCACAGGCAATGGGCACCCAAAGTTCCACCGGCTACGCCGCTTCTATTCAAAGGGTGGGCTGATAGTTTTAGCCAGCGTCACCGAGCGTATACGCGCCACGAAAAGGCGCCAGGCATTCTTGCCAGCTTGTCAACTGACTTTAGTTTAATAACGTTGGTCGCATCTTCCTTAATTATGAAACAAAAGCAGCGATTGTCTCAATTCCACCAACATACGAAAAACAACTTCTAACGAGATAATATAGACGTAATATATCAGGTTTCCAGTACAGACAGCGGAAGGCAGAACTATTAACCGACAGCTTAGAGTACGGCTGTTTATCGTTTATTGCAGATATATGAAATTTTGTGAAAGCTTTGTAAAAATGACAACCACTACGCTAAGCCTACTTTCCCGATGATTATACGTGGAGATAATCCACTTACTCCGGTTTACGGAGGGAGTATAGCGAACAGCGCTTGTGGAGACGTGACGTGTGAAACGTCATACTTGGTATTGAAACAGCGTTGGCCTTTTGTATTGGGGGCACTGGAAGTTAATTACTGTGTGCCTTTACTCAAACTGTGGTGGGGATCGTCTCCGACTGGCGTGTTTACCGAGTTATCAAACGTGGTATATCGATTTTCCTCTGACGACGTCGCTGAAGTGTCAAGCTTTTGACTGTTGCGAACCTGGAGGTGGCACACCGGAGGAGGTGGACACGGCAGGCGCTTGTTCTGCTGTGGCTTGCTCTCAGCTCGACAGCCAACGGAAGCTTTTGCAGCAGCGAGCTTGGACGCCGCGACGACAACGACATTGGCGTTTGCTCGTCTTATAGATTTCATTGGTTAAATACGCCAGTCGAACAGGCGTTCCAAGCACCATTCTCAAAACGGCCTCTCCGAGCGTCACTCACCGCAGCAACGGCGTCCAGAAAGCGCCTCGCCTGGCGCGTCTCTGTCTGGTTGTAGAAGAGGAAGTGTCCCACTCCGAGCAGCAGGTAGTGAGCCACGAACTCGGCGAGTTTCAGGTCACTCACGGTGCCTGTCCTGGACAGGACACAGGCGGCTAGGCTTCCATCTCCGGCACCGTTGCCGCCGTTAGAGCGTTCCTTCCACGCGTGCGTCACCGGAAGCCAATGGACGCGGACGGTGTCGACGAGCCGGAGGCCCACTTCGTCGGCCTCGAGCTGTGGGTCGCCGGAGCACAGCACGTAGCCCGGGTCCAGGGCGTTGCCCGTCCCCCAGAGAGGCTCCGTTCGAGCGGCCACCACCTGTATGTGCCGAAGAATGCCGGTTATCTTTCATAGAGACGATTGCAAGCAATGCCACTGGCCGCCGCCATGTCTCTGCTCGTGCGGACAAGTCCCTGAAATTTCAAGCCTGCCAAAGCTATTGTCTTACGCAAGCTGCACGTGCTTGCACTTGTGGTGCACCAGTCGGGGCGCCATACTGGCAGTTGTCTTACCACCGTAAGAGTGACGAAGGGCAAACGCTACGACGTTTTCGGGACAATCATTGTGACGGAGGCGAAGTACGTGTCAGCCTTTACTAAATGTACAGATGCAAAAGCATAACCCAAGGTGTTGTATTAGAGGGAAGGAAGAGCTCCGCTCTTACCCAAACCCTCTTTCGTGCTTACGAGACGTGGCGTTTTTTGTTTTTTCACCCTTTAGAAGATTTGCCCGTCACTTAAAATGCGTATAAAACGACTTTTATCTCTTCTTTCTCTTCCTGCCTGTGACTTGGACAGCCCTGCACGCAGATTGATTAAGAAAGTACCTCTCCATCTAGTAAAATCGTGTATAAGACTGTTCTAATAGGGTGAGAGGAAAGAGGAAAAGGAAATAGGCCTCCATGTTGGGGCAGTTCCGGCGGTAGTGCTCACCGAAACTGCTCATACGATGAGAACGACGGGTGCCCTTTCAGTCTTCTACTCAGCAATAGGTTCAATTGCCGGCGGAGGACTGTCAGTTTGTCGTCAGTTATCGGGATCTGGCACATGCCATTACCGTATCCTCTTTTAGCCCGACGATTCTGTTGAAATCCCGGATGTATGTAGAGAGCGCTGCAATCGAACAAGGTGGCGCCGTAAAGAGAGCTTTTAGTGAAATAATTCTGTAGCACAGTACCAAAAAAAGAACACGAAATTGTTATTAGGTGGATGTGGCGTATCTGTCACCTTCCGGGCAAGGTGGAAAATGATAGACGCGTCATGGGTGTGCTTCAATCCTTTCTTGTTAATGTGATCACCACGCTCGCTGCTACGAAGTGCCAAACTACTATCCGGCTATCCTGACTAGTAGCGCAGCAATGGTAAAGAAACCGATACAAAAGTCTTGGAGGATACTTGTAATGCATGGTTATTCTTGCAGTGGATAGAACTTCCAGTGTTCTCGCCTTCTGGGGATTCGTGTGTTCTATTTCAGTTTTATGGATACCCGGTGTTTGTGGGACCACACTAGAATCGCCGGATGCACATAAGAATTTAGGCTTAACTAGAAATATCTGCTGCTTAGTAAAAAAAAAACTCGCTGCTACATCATAAAAGGGATTTAAAGTACCTGGATGCTGGGAAAGTAGCGCCAGGGTCCCCGTATGCTCGCCGTTTTGGCTCATGGAATGAGCACTTTTTCCTTGACATTTTCATTCTAGGTGTGGCGATCGAAAGACGCGGTGACAAGTTGTTTTTGATAAAGATATTTCTTGTATACCGAGATTTCGTTATCCACACACCGGCGAAACAATCACACATCTTTGTACTGCTACCGCATGCGGCGTCGGGGCTCGGCGGCGTTGCAAAACTATTTTCTTATCTTGAATGCGCAAGAATAACAACATAATTGCAACATATTTGTATAAATAAGCATAATTGATAATTTTATTGCATACACAGTGTCAAAGACGCTCATTTTAGAAAGGAGCGCTTTCAATTATACCCTTTTGGTGCTTACAAACATAAACCACCACCTGCGTCCCAAGCGACTTGCGGCCGCTCCGTCTTTGCAAGCCTGTGGAGCTTGCTTATGTAACCATTGCTGGAAAGCATAAATGCTGCGCATACAGTAAAGTTGGAAATTTAATGGCGGCCTTCGTATGTACGATTTAACGTCTGGGAAGAGACATGTTGGTTTACAAGAATATTCGAAAAATTTAAAGATATCTCGTGCTTTTTGGTCCTTCTAGCGTTCGCCTGGGGAATTGGTGGTTAGATGTTTCATCGGCGTTCCAAACTGCGGTGTTAAGGTGGGCTTTGTTCATCCTTTTATAAACCGGAAGTTCACTGGGACGGCAAAGACTGGAGTACCACCTGGTGGCGTATCCAAACAAAAAGGGTCTGTACGATGAAGTACATCCTATCGTGGTGCGACTGGTCTAGAACGACCCTTTCTAAAGCTTCGAAGATTTGAAAGTACTTAAATTCTGATTGCCATGAAGACGAAGACCGCTGAGCCAATCGCCTTGCCAGGTTTCGCTCGTCTCTATGCTGGTATCTGTTTGTGTCCGGCTACCAGGCAGGGAAGGCAGGGATTCAGCGACATTACTGGATCTCATCCGCTTTCATGAATGGAAATAGGGTAACGTCAAAGCGTCAACTTTGATGGTGTTGGTTTTGAGCATTGTACACACACCGCCAAACTTGATCTTCTCAACTCATGACATATGTCAACAGCGATCACGGCCATTAAGTGATTGACTTCCCGACATTCCTGGTCGGGAAGTCACGGGCAGAAACTGGAAGATGGCGTCACCGAAACAGACGGCCTCCAATACATGACTTGCGTTCACTTTACATCAGCTGCAATTGTGGTGGTCTTGCTGCTGAGCTCATAGCTTCTACAGTATTAATTTCACCCCATCGAACTCACTCTTCTCGTCAGGAACAAGTAGAATAGCTTGTCGTTCCCAGCCCCTTGTCATAACAAACTCCCACTTATCGTCAACCTCGAAGAACAGTTCTGACGGTGTCGAACACCGGTCGCGGAAGCCTTGTGTAAACTTGCCGTCAGAACAGGTATTCGGATAAAATGCTCCTGAACAAAATAATTTCGGAGAAAATAGCCTAGGTCAAACTGATCTAGGTCCAAATGGCCCCTTAAAATGGCATTTACAATCTTTAGGTTCAGTCGATTTATTGTACTTGATGCAATTCGAAAACACAGAAAACGTAACTTTTGCAATAATACGTACGCCATGTCTAAGTGCATTCATTATATTTTGAAACATAAATCAAGCCATTGGTTGGGACACATGTACAAGGAAACATGTTTCAAATATAGAGAAGTAGTTACCTAGTGTAACTATATTATTCATAACAGCACGAAGCCTTTAACCATTTTGGCTGCTTCTCATGATCAACTTCTAAAATAACTTAGTGCGTACAAATACCTTCTACGAAATATTAGTACTGCTCAGTTTCACTTACGTATTTTTAGTTTAGGTTGTGTTGTAATAAAAACAGCGGAGGAAGTGGATGCTATTAATCGTTTTGGCCATTTGACTGAAGCCTTCCACTGTCCCTTGGAAACCCGCCAAACGTTTTGTGGATTGCTGTTCGTCTGCCGACTATCACCTCCGTGAATTCAATATGTATTTGTTTATTTATGTAACAATGGAGCCATGCGTATAATTTGCTGATCAGTCAGGTCGCCTTAGATACCTTCTGGATTCAAGAATGTATCGCCCGGTATTGAGCTCACTAGTGACACGGAGCCGACAGTGAGAAGGACTCAGTAAGGCAATGACACACTTTTTTATACAATGAAACATATATTAATCATGTTTTAAATTATTCTTCCGAGTAGGAATTAACACGAAACATTATCGATAATTCAGCCTAAAGAAATATTTACTTGAGATCATTTTGTCAGGGTTGCAGTTTAGACCATTTCGTCCCGGGCCATTTTGAACAAGACCATATTGACCGGGACCAATTTTTGCGGAAGCACATTGTCCGGGACCCTTATATTCTAAACCCGTCAGCACACGTTCGGCATCAACGAATTCAACAACGGCTGCCGGTAAGCACAACCTATTGATTGCAGCGTGCACATGCAGCGTCGCCCGTCGTACTATATGCTTCCAACGACACCAGAGCCCACCTGGACGTGCGAGTAGTTGGTGTAGGCCAACGTGCAGAGCAGCCTTCCCCGCAGGGCTCCTCCCGAGGCGAGCATGGCCACCACTCTGACGCCGTGCACGGGGCCCCTGCGCTCGGCCCAGGCCGAGTAGATGTGCAGTCTGGATGGCGCCAAGGTCACCCAGGTGTCCTTGGACCAGTCCCTCCGGCAGTAGAACCAGAGGCGCCAGAGCAGCACCAGCAGAGCCAGGGCCACGACGAGGGCGAGCAGGCGTCTCCGGCTCCAGCGAAGGCGTCCGGCACACGTCAGGTGGTCGTCGAGTTTGCGCAGGCAGCGTCTTCGGCAGTGCGGCTTGAGGAGGTAGCCGTCTCCGGCGTTCCGGGCCATGGTTCGGGGGTGTCTTCTCAGTTTGCTGCGGTGGCAGAAGAACAAGCAACAGCAGACGTCGTTCGCTGAAGCGCCAAGTAGGCTTTGTTAGCAAGCGGTTCGTAACCTTCACGATTTATGGTTGAGGACGCACTGTCGCCTATCAAAATGGCTGCCATCTGGATAATTGTCGTAAAACAGTAGTATGAGGCCGGGTCTGCTATGAATAAGCAACTCTTTTTTATTTAAATGCGGGCACTATTAGAGTTTTTGCCTCATACTTTTCTCGTCAGTCGGGTTTAAGCAAGCATCCTTATTTTGAAGTTAACCATCCAGAAAATAAAGTCCGTGACAGTTTTAAGGCCGACGTACACTTCTCCCTTTCCACCTTTGCCCACCTCCTCCTTTCCTATATCCTCTCTGCTTTTTACTTCGCTCGAACTTGGCTCCATTCGCAGCTTAGGGAGGGGGGGGGGGGGAGCGCTATGAGGATTATCTTCCCTGCAGAAAACCGATGTTATACATCGGCCTTTAAGAGTGCATGACGAGCGCGCCACGCAAATCCCTTCATTTTTGCCCATTTAACAGAGCGAACGCCGGAAAAGAAGCTCTTCACTCCTCGCCTCCTCTCCAGCTTTCACTTTTTTAAAGTTGATAGAATGGAGGACTTTGAGCGAGTAGCCTGTCCTGCACGCTTAACCTGACACCGTTTCGTAGGGAGCACGATTCCCATACCGCGGTGGCAACATCGCTGAATGCCGCGAATTTGGAGGGCTGTTCACACAGAAACACCAGACGCGGCACGCCCAACGTTGAAAGCATATTTGGCATCCGGATATAAGTTATAACGTTTCAGCTGCCGTTTATACCGAGAGATTCTGTCCTAATAATATCAGATGTTTTTTAGTTTTTCTGTTCGGCATTTGTTTGTTGACTTCAAATAACGTTATAGTATAAATATGGCACTTAAAAAGCCAATGGCGCGGCCTATTATGCTTACCATTCTGGCTTAGTTTTTTTTTTTATCGGCGGACGCAGCAATTTTGTTGACTGCTGAGGGATAATTAATTGTTCGACACTCGACACGTCCTGAGTTTATAGCTGTTGGTGGATATAAAGAAGAAAACCAGAAGAAAACCAGGAAAACATTGCGACTATACCATGGTTCAGAAGAACTAAAGGTAAAGCTAGAAATATTTTTCTAAGTGTGTCAAGTGAGCGTGGCGAAAGAAGGACCTCACACTCTGAATACAAATGAAAGGTGGGACTGGTGGTCAACACCCGTCCGGCCCCTCGTGCATACGGTATATTATCCTTAGCAAAGACTACCGAATATCTGCTGAAAAAACGTAGCTATTGATACCGAGCTTACCGGTGAAACTCAGATGTCGACTTGGTGCTTGTCTTCTAGGTTCCGCCGTCTTCTTCCTCGTTGACCTCGTTCAACGCCTCCTGCCTCGTTCCATCCGCATGTTCCAATAGACTGATCTCACTAAGCGTTCGGCGCATGCGTGAAGCTGCCATATAACTTTAGTTCATGGGAGGCAGGTGGTACTGCCCGAGACGTCTCGTGCTCAGCACGTGCAGCGCTCCAGCGTAGGTGGGGCACGTGCAGAGAGACTCAAGTTCCCTCAACGCATTGCGGTAGAGGTGGCCTACCCAAACTGGCTGGTGAGATCGGCTTATTATTTGTCTTCAACTTCTTCCCCTGCAGTGGCATTAAAAAAAAGAGGAAGAAAAGAAACAGAAATGACTTTGTGTTGTTATAATAAAAACTTGTGTGGGTAAATGTGTTATTTTAAACTCAGTTGAGGATTATTATTACTCACCAATATAAAGGGGCCGGGGCAACTGACCCCGTAAGTGCGATCGACGCCGCTGCTTCAAACAAACCGGTGCTAAGGGCGCTGCTATGGACGAATACATGGGATTGGATTTCGCCCCGAAGGAATGATCGTTTAAAATTCAAACGATAAACTTAAATGTCCAAAGAAAAAAACACAAATATATGAAGCCTCGATCTTACACGTACCTGTGACAGAAGTTTGCCGAGATTCGACTGTTTATGAAATAATTCCGACCGCAACTTAGTCTTCGAGACGTCTCGAAATGCCTGCAGCAGACGATGAACGTATGGGGAAAGACATAAGTACGTCGGCTGCAACAGTTTTAATCATCTGCATAATTATATGACCTTTATCTTCTATTTATCTGCATCATGGCAGGTCGAAGAAAACTCATAAGATTTATAAGAACTAAATGTATTGGCGTGCAATACGTGATACTGCCTGGCAAAAAGCATCACATGTATGGAGATCGCCTGCTAAAAGCTATTGAGGCTGAACCGCATGTAAGCGATTTAGCGAGCGACGAGGCGAGCGACTGCGACAGCGACGAGAGTCAGCGACGAGCGATAAAAATTTCTCACTGTCGCTCGTCGCGTCGCTCGGTTTTTCAATTTCTGAAAACATCACTCATCCCCCTCGTCTCTTGCTCCCGTCACTTTCATGCGGCTTGCTTCGTCGCGTGACTGACCGAGCGACAGCGAAGCGGGTCGCCGTCGCTTGTCTACTTACTCATCAAATCGATTGCATGCGAATTATACTTCATACTGCGTTGGCGTGCGAACCATCTGTTTAGTACATGATATCAAAGCAGCGTCAGGTTCTTGTTTTGATTTTACACATTGACCTGTATCGCAATAAAGGGACAATTAATTTAATTCTAACATCAACCGTTAGGACACCCAAAATTTTGTTTGCGGGCTACTGCAGTGCGTTTTGTTTTTTCCTGCTTGTAACCATCACAGTGGAAGAACATCTCGCTGGTTTTTCCGTTTTCAGCAAGACCCCGAATAGCGAAAGTACTGGGTAAAAACACAAGATAAGTTTATTTTTACAACGAACAGTTCGTGTGATCGCACAATTGTGCACTGAAGGAACTTCTGTGCCGTAATAACTTCTTGAAACGTGTGATTGCCACCAGTTCGACGTTGCTACACTTGACGTCGTCGTAGTGATTTCTCATCATTACGTGATTCGGCCCCACTTAGTGCCACTAAATAAGCTACGCTTCAGAGTAACGACACTTGGCCATATTGTGGCTTAAACTCGTGATTGCCAGTTACCTGAAGCTTTATCTGAAATGACAGGAAACGCTTCTCCGTCCTCCACAAATGTTTAAACAGTTCGCGGCAGAGCAAAGCAATATTACATGAGCTTCCTAACACCAAATCTAATGCTGAGGAAGTCGCACTTTTGAATCATGACGATCAGCAGTTGCGTCTGCTCTGCATACGAACCAAAATGGCGGCGCCCACAATAATGTCGGGGAACAGAGTGCCGATACTCTAAGCGCAGCTCATTTAGTGGCTCTTGGCCCCACATTAATCTCACCCTTCTACGGGCAGGCGTCCGCGCGCTCGCGCACCTCGAACGTCGATCAAAACTGTGCACGGGCACTCTTCGCTTCCGAAATCCCACTGAAAGCGTGTCTCCCAGTATAAAAGTTTCATCACTCGACACTAACTTAATTGAACACAGTCGTGTGCTCCATCATAAGCAACTGCTACGCCGCTTCGTCTTCTGGCAAAGCGAAACTGGTTGGAAAACGTTAGTATAGGCCACCGTGGTATAGGCGTTTCTCATCGCTATTATATGGCACCGAGATTATCGAAAAATTCTTCATGATGAGGTATTAAAAAAACACAGTGCTTACCATAATTATTCACTTTTTCATCAGAAGACATTTAACCTCGCGTGTAGCCCCTATGAATTTGTCAAAAACAACGGCTTTAGCAGTAGTTTGTTTGGAGCACGACGCATTCCTGTGAGTTCATCACTCTAAAAACACTGAAATGAAAAAAAAATCTAAAGGGCCCAAATGGGACACGTATAAATATATATATATGTATATATATATTATATATATAGGGTGGTTCGACTCACCAGGCTCAATCTAAAATGGACCGCAAAAATCGACGCCTGCACGTAGCAATCTAAACTTTTCGTCAAGGTGTAAATCACACGTCGGTTTTTTCTTGTAAAATTACAAAGCGCGGCTCTCTTTCTGTAAAAAATAAGGCCAAGAAACTTGCCTGGGTCTACGGCGGGCAGCAAAGCAGACGACAGGGGTCCAGTAGCGGGGTGTGTTCGGCGTTCGTATTGACAGATGGCGCTACCTCCTTACCGCGACGGCTCGCGACCACCGCGGTTTATTAAAATTAATATAATAATGAACCTTCGGTTAAAAAATAAAGGCGAACAATAAAAGCAAAACTTAAAGTTAAAAAAAACGCGTCTGCATAACGGCGGTGCTTTTGCTGACAACGGATTTCATCTGCGTGTCGTCTGCTTTCTTTCGCTGGTCGGCTGCACCTTCGGATTCTGCTCCCGACGCCATCTATCAATACGAACGCCAAACACACCCCTCTACTGGACTTGGTCGTCTGGGTCGCCGCCCGCCGTAGACCCTGGCAAGTTTCTTGGTTCTATTTTTTACAGAAAGAGAACTACGCTTTGTAATTTTACAAGCAAAAACCGACCTGTGAAATCCACCTTTGACGGAAAGTTTAGATGGCTACGTGCAGGCGTCAATTTTTGCGGTACATTTTAGATCGAGCCTGGTGCCTTGAACCACCCTATATATATATATATATATATACGTGCCTGCATCATCACGTGCAATTGCACGTGATGGTGCAGGTGGAAAACACATATCCGCATGCTTGTTTATCAGATGGTATTCTTTGACATTTGTTTGCATTCACTGGCGTGACGACGTGTTTTGCACGTACGCGTATGTACCGTACCTAAAGGGTCATTGCATAAAAGTGTACGAATACATGCATACAACAGCTCTCCTTTTATGGTGCGAATGCATGCGCGATGATCACTGCGCTTATGTACCCATGATTGTAACAAATTTAACTTATAGTACCCGTGAATATATTTCGTGATACCGTGCACCTTCTCTTACGAGTAGCTACCTAGTATAAGTCACCAAACAAGCTAGAGTACCGGCACTCCCCTCCCAGATTTCCCCGAGGGCGCCGCCATTTTGGTGCTTAGTACAGAGTGGGTGCAAATTGGTGGTTGTTAAAGGGATGCTGAACCGAAATCTAAACTCCACAAAACACGGCGGCAGAAGCGTGCAGCGGGACGCTACAAACACCAAAACATCACTCATAGAGTGATATCTCAAACGAATGACTGTATTTTTCTAAAAAAAAGGAGGCGCATTTGACAGATATGTTGACGTCATGTTTCTCCGAGAAGAGTCGAGAAGGAGAGGGACGGCATCGCGTCTTCTCCGCCTCGCCGCCTTGAGGTGGCGAAGCGAAGAGAAGAGGAAACGATCTATGTTGACGTCACTCGCCTCGTCGGCCTCTTTCAAACTGGACTTCCTTTTCCAAATATACGGCCCTCCATTCAAGATATTGCCTTACGAGTGGTGTTGTAGGAATAGACCATCTCACCAGCCAGTTTGACCACGCCACGCGCGCCGCAATGCATCGAGGGAACTTGTAGTCTTTTTCGCACGTGCGACAACCTCACTGGAGCACTCCGCAAGTAAAGCACGGAATCGCAGCATACGCACGGCCGTCGCTACTGCAAACAAAAGGCGGCGGCGTGAAGAATCACGTTACGACGTTTAGTGGACGCCACCGGATGCCACTCAGCTTGCCGCACGGCCGCTTCGTGGCCGTTCTGTACTGAGAGATCTTAGCCTTTGTTCAATATCCCTTTGACAGTCTGGAATACGACTTCCTGAGCACTATATAGGATGTCAGGAAGCTCGGGCAATATCGTTTCACTCCATCGCACACGTCTTTAACGTTTCTGCAGACGGAAAAGAGTCCGCTATTTCTGCGATTATCGCGAGAATGACTAGCATCTAGCGGGCAACAAGCTCCGGCCGGTGGCCAAACTCTCGAGTACAAATGGCCCGTGGGCGCGTCGTTCACGCGGCGCAACTCCAGGGGGCGAGAACGGGGTACAGTGCCCCGGGCGCCACTTGGGAGGGAGCGCCGAGCCGAGTCCACCCCGCCTGTGCGCGTCGATGGAAAAAAATGGCAGCGCTACGTGAGGGTGCGCGAAATTTCATCGCCATGGGCTATGAGGGCGCAAATTTCGTTTGCCATGGGCGCCTTTGATTCTAGCTACGGCTTACTGAGCACTGTTAGGGTGTCACCGGCAGCCTCACCTTCGCTTCACTCTGTCGCGTTACGTCTTTAAGGCCGTGGTCTGGGGACGCGAAAGCCGTTAGGGGTCCTGCGATGCCAGATGGCCCGGATTACAGCCACTGCTGGCAACCAACGGTGGCTGAAGTGTCTCTGAGATGTAGCATATATATGTAGTGGCTCTATACTTAGTATCCTCTTAAGTCCAGACACAGCCGCCGCTACGAGCTGGTTGGACCAATCAGACATCATCAAGAGAGCGCAATAATGTTTTTGTGCGTGTTCTATCATCGCAAGACCAATCATAAACAAAAAAGGCCTAGTGACTTGAGCTTTTAACGCCGCTTGATTGCTCTAATTACCTCTTAGCGTCGACTGCATCTCAACTAAAGCTGAAACGAAGTTTAGCAGCGACAACTAATGGCCC
This sequence comes from Ixodes ricinus, assembly GCA_037355805.1. Taxonomy (NCBI): domain Eukaryota; kingdom Metazoa; phylum Arthropoda; class Arachnida; order Ixodida; family Ixodidae; genus Ixodes; species Ixodes ricinus. Next base: position 19,986 of record JAZHYW010030572.1, on the reverse strand, counting down.
GTTCACACACTTGCAACCAAGTACGACCGACTGAGGCACAATCGGTTTTTAAGCCTCTTGCAACGGCTTAGGACCGGATGCGCTGCTGCGGAGCTGGTCGTAAGCCGCCGCAAGAGGCTTAAAAACCGGTCTTGTCTCAGTTGGTCGTACTCAGTTGCAAGTGTGTGAACGGGCCTTAACACGCGTGGCTATGAGCCCAGTTTGCGGGAAGAAAACGACGTTTCCCCGATCACTCCCCTTCTCGAACATCTTTTTTAATGCGAATATTAATGCGAATAGCATTCTTTGGATACTTCACGCACTTTTCGTCTATGTATCTATCTATCTATCTATCTGGCTATCTAACCTCTTACGCCGCGGGTCGACAAATAAATAAAAAGACCGGCGCCGGCTGGGATTCGAACCGTTGACCCTTTGATCAGCAGGCAGACGCGCTAACCACAGAGCTATGAAGGCAGTCATTCAACGCACTCTAAACGGTTGTTTATATCTTTACCATAGGACGCGCTTTACAGCGCTGTCACAGCCGGTGCGCGCGCGTTCCATGCACGAGGGCTCATTCCGCTCTCGTGAGGCTGAGCACGGCCGCTAGCTCACCCTCTCCCGCGCTCGGGAGAGGGTGATGTAGCGGCCGTGCTCAGGCCTCACGAGAGCGGAATGAGCCCTCGTGCATGGAACGCGCGCGCACCATAGCTGTGACAGCGCTGTAAAGCGCGTCCTATGGTGAAAGATATAAACAACCGTTTAGAGTACCGTTGGTTGAGACTAGCTGAGACGCCAGAAAGTCTGGTCGGTACCATTTTGAGTGTTTGTGCGTATGGCGCGTGCTTTGCTCGCCTTCCTAAGTGACACAAACGCACGTGCTGGGCTGCGGAGATCGTGCGCAGGGCTGTGAAAGTGTCAACAAATTTAGAATCGCCTCAAGAGTGGGCTGGCGTATCTAGAGTGTGCCGGCTGTAGTAAATTGCGGTTTATTTACATATTTATACAGGCTAGGCTGTGCTAGCCAATGCTTGCCCGATGGCGGCCGGTTCCTGATTCCCTCGAGCTCTCTACCAGCTCGTGCACGTTCTCTTCCTCCATTGCCCGAGTTACCACATTCCTCCAGGTTTAGTTATTAGGTTCCAGGGGCACTCCAGCTTCGGGCAGGTTAGGCAGCGCTCCAAGTCTGTCTGGGGGACGCCGAACGCGTTGCGGGTACCGAGTTGAACGTTCAGCCGGCGTTGAGGAGGTGTCGCCGGCCGACCCTGTCTGCACCACTGGAGGTGAGGCGGTTGGTGCTGAACGTGGCGAATCTCCATCTGCTAACGTAGACGCTCCAGGACTAGCAGTTGGACCCTAGAGCATCCATGGTGGTGGGCCTGATACTTCACGACTTGGTAGTTGTGCATCTAGTCGTAAAATATGGTCCAAGTGAACGGAGATTGTGCGTCCTCGAACGTCCACCAGATACCACAGTGGTCCTCGTCGGGAAACAATAACGCCTGGTAACCATGAGTGCTGGTTGCCTCTCACGTGTCGCACGAGGACCCGGTCACCTGCATCGAAGCTACGAAGTGGTCTTCGCGATTTGTCGTGCGCCAACTGCTGCTGGCGTTGATGCTTGACGACGGTCCGCTCTGTACTTGGCTTTATCAAGTCAAGGCGGGTTCGAAGGCGGGTACATTTCATCTGCTGGTCCCGATAATATCAAACTCTAATATCCTAAAAATACTAGCATAATTTCAAGCTGAGGCTTAAATTGATCTTTACTCCAATCACTTAACAGCGTGCTGCCTTCCCTCTGACTGGCAGATGGCCAGGTAGTCCCAGTTTTTAAGCAGGGCAGTCGCTCTTCTGTGTCTAATGATCGCCTAACATCATTAACCTCCATCTTCTTGCAAAATTACTAGGGAGCACATACTTTACTCCCATATCATGTCTCACCCAGCGGGGCAATTTTTTTCTCTTTCTTCAAGCAGCAGCACGGTTTTCAAAAGGGACTTTCCTGCGAGACTCAGCTCAGAGATTTGTTGTTTAATGACCTGCACACCAACCTTTGGAATGTCTACACTCAGACCGACGCCGTTTCTCTGATTTCTCAAAAGCCTCTGACTCAGTGTCCCTCATCAACGCCTACTCTCTAAGTTGTCAGCCCTACACATTGACCCACTCACATTTTCATGGATACGTGACTTCTCTTTCGTCCTGCATGCAACTAACGTCAATTAATGACCAAGAATCATCCCTAACAAAACGTGACTTCTGGTGTTCCGGGCAGGGGTCTGTTTTAGGGCCTCTGTTATTCTTAACATGGTTAATAAAATGACTCTAGCAATATTTCCTCTAAAATACGTCTATTTGCAGATGACTGCGTCGTCTATAACAAAGTAACATGTGTGCAAGATAACGACCAACTTCAAAGTGACTTATCTAAAATTAACAAATGGTGCGATGACTGGTTGGATGTCGTTGCAACAAATCTAAATGCAAACTAATTCGCTTCAACTAGGAAAATCTGTACCGTCCTACCAATACTACCTGGACTCCGACTTAATTGAGAATGTTTCGATGCATAAATATCTGGTGGTAAGACCAACACCCGACCTCTCCTGGAATAATCACATTGAAGCCATTACTGCTGACCTCATCAAGGACCCTTGGGCTGGTCAGACGTAGCCTACGATCCGCACCTCCTGGTTCGAAAACTGGCGTACGACACGTAACGTCAGACCTAAATTAGAATACGCCGCCACCATCTGCAATCCCCATCAAATTTTGACCAAATTAACAACCTCGAAGCAGTTCAAAACAGGGCTGCTCGTTTCGGTCCCGTCTACCCGCGATCACTCATTTAGTGTTTCCGCCTTGAAAAGTCAACTATGTCCTCGTTGCAGCTCCGCAGGAAAGTCTTCTAGTCTCCGCCTTCTTCATAAAATCTACTACCACATTCCAGTCCTTAAAAATGAGTTGCTATCACCCCTCGACCGAACATCTTCACGCCTTAACAACACATGTGCAACCAAGCGTATTTCAGGCTCTACAAACGCATTCAATCGATCATTCCTCCTCAGGCCATCCGCGACAGGAACAACCTCCCATCGTCCATTGTCACCATTGTGGATCCGATTAATTTTTTATCGTGTATTAAACTTCATTTATCGTCCTACTAGTGCTATGAGTTGTGTAACTTTGAGCAGACCTGAGTGTGTTGAGTGTGTTAAGTGTGTTTTAGTTTCTTTTCTGTTTTTTTCTTGTTCTTGTGTTTCTCTGTTGTATAAAACTTGAATACCCCCCTCATGCGTAATGCCCTTCACGGGCCCTTAAGGTGTAAATAATGAATGAATGAAATGAAGCGGCCGCTTGAGGAACAGCTCAGCCGGTGTCCTCTCTGTTATAGTATGAGGAGTACTGCGGTAGCTCAGGAGAAATCTGGCCAGCCTTTGGTTTTCTGTTTCTCCTTGTGTGTTTCCTTTCATCCAAGCTCGCTTGAATGTTTGAACGGCTCTCTCAGCAGCTCCATTCGATGCCGGGTGATATGGCGGTGTGCGAATGTGCTTCACCCCGTTCATTCGCAAGAAGTTGTCGAAATCCCCTGAAACGAACTGTGGTCCATTATCCGACACAAGCTCGGAGGGGACTCCATAGGACGCGAAGAGGTTCCTCAGCATCTCAACGGTGCGAGCTGCCGTTGTCGTCCTTGTGGGGAGAACCTCTATCCACTTTGAGTAGCTGTCCATGACTACAAGATAGTGCTGCTTGTTCAGTTCAGCATAGTCAACATGAATTCTCTCCCACGGGGCTCTTGCCCACGACCATGGGTGTAGTGGTGCTGCCGCCGGATGGTTTTGCATAGACGCGCAAGCGTAGCACTTTTTGACGAAATCTTCTATATCTTTATCCAACGCTGGCCACCAAAGATGGTTTCGAGCCTTGGCCTTCATGCGACTTGTGCCTGGGTGAACCTCGTGGAGTTCATGCAGCAGTCGTGTTCTGAATGATGGTGGTATGATGACTCGGCACCCCCAGAGAAGACAACCTTGGTCTGTGGATAGCTGGTCCCTCTTGTCAAAGTAAGGCCGGAGCACCTTGTCTTGGACGGAGTTAGGCCAACCATTCAGGGCAAAGTCCAGCACCCTGGATAACGTTGGATCCCTCCGAGTTTCCACTGCGATGTGATCGCTTGTGACGGGGAGCAGCTCCACGTTGGAAACTTGCAGTGTGGAGGTGTCTTCATCGGGGTGATATGAGCCAGAATCACAAGGCAACCGCGAAAGCGCATCAGCATTGCCGTGGTCCTTGGACTTCCTGTAGACGATGTCATAATTATAGGCGAGGAGCGTAAGTGCCCAACGCTGCATTCGTAAAGCAGCTAAGCTTGGGATTGCCGTGTGCGCGTTGAAGATCGCGGTCAGAGGCTTGTGGTCTGTAATAAGTGTGAATTTCCGGCCGTACAAGTACTTATGGAATTTTTTCACTCCAAATACAATACCAAGAGCTTCCCGCTCGATCTGTGCGTAGTTACGCTCGCTTGGTGAGAGCGTTTTAGAGGCGCAGGCGATTGGCACTTCCTCCCCGTTTGGCATGATGTGTGAGATGACTGCTCCCACTCCGCTTGGAGATGCGTCGCAGGCGAGGCAGAGCGGCTTGCTCGGGTCGTAATGAGTAAGCCAATTGCTCCGCAGCAGGCTTTCTTTCGCTTCTTTGAAGGCATTTTCGCATTCTGCTGTCCACTTCCAGCGTCTATTTTTTTCTAGTAGCTCGTGGAGTGGTCTTAAGGTTGTGGAAAGACCGGCCAAGAATCGCCCATAGTAGTTCAATAGGCCTAAAAACGAGCGCAGCTCCATCACATTGGAGGGTGGCGGAGCGTTTTGGATGGCTTGAACCTTACTCTCCGTTGGATGTAATCCTTGGGCGTCAATTCTGTAGCCGAGGTATTCCAAGCTACTCTTGAGGAACTCACATTTTTGAAGGTTGGCCCGAATTCCCTTTTCTGTTAATCGAGTAAGAACCTGGTCCAACAACCGAAGGTGGTCCTCAAGAGTACCTGAAGTAATCAAAATGTCGTCAAGATAGCATACTACGTGCTCCAATCCTTTCAGGATTTGGTCCATGGTCCGTTGGAAAATTGACGGAGCTGTGGAGATTCCAAACGGTAGTCGATTATACTGGTATAGACCCTTGTGTGTAGTGATGGTGGTGTAGGCCTTCGAGCTGTGCTCCAACTCCAACTGTTGGTAGGCACTGGTCAAGTCCACCTTACTGAAGTACTTGCCACCAGCAAGGGTCGCAAACAAGTCTTCTGCAGTCGGTAGTGGATAGGTTTCCGATCGAATGCAACGGTTGACGGTGACCTTGTAGTCTCCGCAAAGACGAACGGACTTGTCCTTCTTGGGAACTACCACGATCGGTGCCGCCCACTCGCTTCTGTCAACCTTGGTGATGGTGCCTCTATTTTCGAGATCTTCCAACTCTTTTTCCACGACCTCTCGTAGCGCAAATGGAAGCGGGCGAGGCTTGAAAAGATAGGAGCAGATTCCGGCTGGACGTGAATCGCTACCTTGATTCCCTTCGCCGTTCCCATTTCTTCGCTGAAAAGCACCTTGTGCTTGTCTAGCAGACTAGCTAGTCCGTTCCGAGCTGCAGTCTCGGTGATTGAGAAAATGTTTGACCAGTTGATGCGGATGTGCCGCAACCAATTCCTTCCCAGCAGCGCTGGTCGATCTCCTTGGATGACCACCAGTGGTAGTGTCATCTCCTGGTCTTCGTAAGTTACCAAAACTTCTGCCTCTCCGAGGACAGGGATGGCATCGCCCGTGTACGAGCGGAGGCGCAGAGTCGTGGGTTTGAGTGGCAAACCGCGCAGCGACTCGTTATATTGCCTCTCCGAGATGATGGTCAGAGACGCACCAGTGTCGAGCAGCATTTTCACAGGGTTTCCTGCCAGCTTCAGCAGGACCTCGATGCCGTCGCCGACACTGCACGTGCCCCCATCAACAGGATATAGAGCGACGCAATCATCATGAGGACCTACTTCGCTCGAGATTTGCTGGTTGTATTGGACACGTGCCTTGCTTCTGCAAACTCGAGCAATGTGTCCCTTTTTTCCGCATTTGTGGCAGAGTCCTTTCTTGAACGGGCAATTCGTCTGAAGGTGTTGCTCGCCACAACGGTAGCAGGTACGTGGCGAAGGGGCGCCGGACCCTGCTGAAGCCGTGGGTTTTGTCTTTGTTGAACGTGGCTGGACCTGAAGTTTTTGAATGCTTCCATCTTGTGGAGCAGTGTTCTGGGTGAGCTGACGAGTGTCTTGCCTGGCGAGTTCCAAACCTAAGGCGATCTCGCACGCGGACTTGAAAGTCAGCGTCCTTTCGATGAGTAGGCGGTTGATGTAATATTCGTCCTTCAACCCGCAGACGAACCGGTCTCGCAAGGCGTCGTTCAAAAAGTCCTTGAAATCACAAGTGTGAGCGAGCTTCTTCAGCGCGGCTATGAAATCAGTCAAAGTTTCGCCCTCCTCTTGATTGCGTTTGTAGAATCGAAATCGTTCCGCAATCGTGATGGGGTTGGGCTTGAAGTGCTGGATAAGCGCATCCTTGAGATCCCCATATGAACATTCCGTTGTCGTTCGTGGAGAAACCAAGTTCCGAAGCAGCTCATAGGTTGATGCAGGCAGTGTCGCAAGCAGGATATCTGCCTTCTTGCCTTCAGGGACGTCGTTAGCCGCGAGCCAGCGTTCAAACCTTTCGATGTAAAGATCGAACCTTTCTGACTTATCGAAATCAGGAACGCGACCGATGTAAGTCATCCTCACCCCGGTTTGTGTTGACATCGAAGGGGTCCCTTCCGAACGTCCGTGTAGTCGTAGGGTCAACTAGGCCGCTAGGCTGTGGAGCGTTCGAGTTGAAGGGGCGTTACCCTACGCACTTGATGCCCACGGATGATGACTTGACTGGAACATCTCGTCGCCAAATGTAGTAAATTGCGGTTTATTTACATATTTATACAGGCTAGGCTGTGCTAGCCGATGCTTGCCCGATGGCGGCCGGTTCCTGATTCCCTGAGCTCTACTGCTAGCTCGCACGTTCTTTCCTCCATTGCCCGAGGTTACCACACCGGCCACCTGACGAACGCGCATAACTCCGCACCATTTCATGCTATTCGCATTAACGTAGATAATCATTCCCAAGGATGGGCTCTGCTGACTTTTTTTATTTCTTGTTCAGTGTTTGAAGCGTCACGTCAGTCTGCGGTGCAAATTATTTAGTTTTAAAGACGCACACATTAATTGTGCGCGTCTTTTGTTTATAACTTTTACGTAGATATACACACTTACAATTGTGCCAACAACTGGGCAAATTGTTTCCTGCATGTTTTTTTTTTTGTGTGTATTTGCTTGAACCTGAAGTCGCAACTTTCGGCTAGAGCTTGAGTCCGGATCAGGCAGGCGGTGTTCATTACAGCTACGAAAAAGCGACTATTTGCGCCTCCGCAATCAATGGACACAAACCCCAGTTTGAACGTCTTCCGAGTTCATACCGAGCGCTTACCACAGCGCGAGCAAAACTGCAAGCACAATACATACTCCATATAAATAACTCAAATCCTTAAAAAAAAAAAGAATAAAAAAACGGTATGGCGGACGAGCATTGGACCAGAGTGCGGTCGTTTGTCACTACTGCGTGATTCACGTTAAAGACCCAGGCTCGCAATCCTATACTCCCTACTATGTTTATTGTCTGCAGCCTGAACCAGTCACCATCCGTATCACGAAGACAGACCCGACCTCACTCTGTCGACACACTGAGGTTTAATTTGCCTCGCTTCGCTGAGCAGTATCCTCCTTACTGCGTCACGGGAACAGAAATCGCAAACAATTCATTTTTCCGTACGCAGAAAGACAGAAAGCAAAACAAAAAAAGAAATAAAATAAACAATTCACTTTTTTTTCCGCTGCTGTTTACGTCAGCGTCTATGATAGACGGCGGTTCTAAGCGGCTTATCGGGGGCCATTCTTGGGCTGGGTATTGCAATCCGCAGCTGCCGCTGAAACCTAGATGTTTTTTAAGCATTCACATATGTTAGTGAAATGCCGTTTTGAGAAAGGCATGGAAGCGAAAGGAAGGGTCCGGTGTTTTTCTAATCTGCAGCCCCTAGCTCGTTTCCCAAGTTTAATGGGGCTTCGGCATCCCGCTGTGCCGAAGCAATCTTGCTCGCTTTGAGCTTGATCTCCTTCTAGTTATTAATGTCGCCATATTTTGTCTGTATGAATTTTTTTTCAGGTTCGTATATATATATATCTATATATAAACGAGTAAACAATGTTTTTCATAAATGTAAAATATTTGTCCACGTTTATGCTTAACGACCCTGTAATGACGTGAGCAGTATGAAGTAGGGGAAAGTATTTTCCTCCTGGTCGAGTGCGTTTCTTGGGAGCTACGACTCTGGTGGATTGTAGGCAATAAAAATAATGAAAAGAGGAACCACTGCGGTCTTAGTGAAAGCCGGGTTGGACAGATTGAACGCGGAATTTGAATGTCAGGCACGACTCCAGCGAAGCGCGTAGCCATTTTATTTGCGCACTCGTGTTTTGAGTTAATTAATGCCTCAACATTTATTAAGTTTATATTTTCGCTAGGAACCTGATAAGCTTCACATCGTTTATTTAGCTCCCAAGGCACATACCTTTTGGTTATGAATGAATTTTTGTCAAGATTAATTAATTACTTAAAAAAGAGAAGCATACGGGAGAGACCGGAAGCTTAAAAAGGGCAGGGCGGGGGGGGGGTCGCAAATGCGGGGAACCAAATAATGTGGTTAAATATGCAATAAAATTAATTTGTGGTTTTTGCGATAACTTGACGTACCTATCATTTTAGTGACGCAATATAGTGAAAACGTCGACATTGACCCATTTGTTTACGGTGGTAGTTATTTATGGCCCGTTGTACCATACGATTGCTGGCGTGTGATCGTCGTCGTGATCGTCGACATAACCGATTGAACGGCCTAGTCAACAGCCGTGGAGAATGTAGCGCGTCGCAGCATAAGGAAGGGAGCGCCGCTTGTGTGACGTTATCGCCATGGAATGCAACGCAGCGCGGATTTTAGCGGTGCTCAATTCAAGTGACTGGGGAGCGTTTTGACTGCAGGCAGCCGGCGGCTTCCGAGGAAAAAATTGTACGAGGTTATGTGAGGTGAATTGGGTATTTGTAGAAAGCGGGCTACACTTCACTATGAAACCAGCAAGCCACAAAAGTATGTTCATGATTCAAGCAAACCCTTTTGCTGGGACATTGTGTTGTAAATTGTACTGCCCAAGATAATGTCCGAATGAGGCTCATTTCACCACAGTGGTAGTTTTGCCGGAATTCCTTCAACAATAAGAGAGAACCAATGAATATTTTGAAGCTGAAGAAAGAATTAAAAGCTTAAGAAATAAAACAATTTCAGAATGATAAGTCTGGTAGATTTGCGCTTCAACCTACAACAAATGCTCAGTCTGTCACATGCTAGTATTGCTCAGCTTGGGTCCAGACGCAGCCGTTGGTACAAGCACGAGCGTGTGGCCCTGAACAGTGCCTGTACTGCACGAGCGCGCGTGCTTGGCAGGGACGCTGGAAGCCCGGAGCTCGCGCTTGTAGCATCGGCTGCGTCTGGACCCAAGCTGAAACGAAGTACAGTTCGGAAATTCTGGTTGCCCCCACTGGTCACGTGATGAGATGTGATGTTGCGATTGAGTTCTTCCCTAATGAACTTCGAGGTATGATGTAGAATAATAACATTAGCGGTGACGGCAAAATGTCGTCAAGTTTCAGGTTGTCAATGAAGATAACTCTCTAGTCGGGAGGCAGGCGGAGCTTCGTAAGTGGCGACCCTCACGGTACGGGGCGCTTCTCTTACGTTCCGAATCGGAGCGTTTTTTCTGGGACCACCGCGACGCCTTCGACATGTCGGGGGCTAGGTTTGTTCGGGAATACCGTAGGGCCTCATGGGCGAACCGTGAAGTGGCAAGTGCTCGTTGCCCTTCGTTTTTATGCCGCCAACGGATTCTAGGGTACATTGGCAAGCGACGAAAACACTGCTTGTGCACCATTGCAGTCTGAGTCGTGTGCTGCTAGACATGACGGAGGCGACCATCGATTGTCGCGGTCCAGAACGGGTGACGTTCCCGCACACAAAAAAAGACAAGGCAACAGCCAAAGAATGAATTCGTCCTTTCGTGCGGGTTCATTGGCGTGATCGGTAAATACCCTTCTATATATTAACACGGCTGTGTTCTCACAGTCAGAATGGAGCGGTTAAGCACCCAGTAGAGCAGCTGCCCAATCCGCTTGGTCGAGAGCTTTCGTCAAAAGCTGAGATTCATTAGAGTTGATCAGTTGAATGAATCTTATGACTCATTAAAGCACAGGGATATGATGGCGGTGAGAACTATTGAAAATAGTTGCCCCCAAAATCAGGAAATTGTTTCTATAAAGCCTACCGCAGCGCGCCGTATTCATTTTTATGTTAGCATTTGCTATAGGCAATGCATTAGCCCTGCTCTTTGACAGGGCTGGTGCCATGCTAGCTCTGCTCAAGGGGCTGAAATCACTTTGTGTTACAGGATTCGTCGATGGCACTAAGGTTGCCATCCGGGATTCATTTTAGAATGACGCGAGTTTCCAAGAGAGCATACAGGTGCCCCCCAAACTACTAGGCCCTCAACGCTGTGGTGGTAGGTGCGTTTTCATAATTGCACGTGATACATGTTATACGTGGCCAGAGGATGGTTTCGGTGTGCCTACCATGTATAAAGCGCGGGTTGTTAAAACCAAATCGGAATAACAATGTGCATGCTGGCATGTACTGGTCAATTCCGGACTGTTCCTGGAACCTCAATGGATAACACAATGCAGACAAACTTAACAGTCATTCTCATGCAGGTGTGACATGCTTGGCTGGAATACTAATTCCAGTGGAAGATAAATAGTACACTTCGAACAGTTCTTAAAAGTCACATGAGCAAAACCACGTTGACACATTAAAGGTACTCTGAGAAGGTTTCTGAGATCAGCCTAAGTATCACGATAACTCACTCGCTGGCTCTAAGCATCTTAGAAAACCTAAATCATGACGATACGGATGATTTCCTGTTAAAAAACAATAAACAAATCGGAACACACTGAGGTTATCTCCGGCGATGGGAGATGATTTTCTTCGTATAGACGAGAGAAGACACTGGCGCTAGCTATCTGGTAACCATGAAACACTTAACCTTTTCGTATATCTGTTGTGCTTTTTTTTTTGCGCGCATCATTTTTTGATTATTGACTTGAAAAACGTTTGACATGTTATAAGCGCCCATTTCTCATATATAGTACCTACATAACTTAACTTGGAAATACTGCAAAACTTTCGCTTTAGTGAAGTGCAGTTTTAGCCATTCTCAAAGGAACGCGGGCGTTACTCAAAAGTAACGAGTTACCTTTCTTGTTGTTGACGGCCAAATACGCAACTGCGTTTGTTTCATGGTTTATATATTTTTTATTTTCAGTAGTTGTTGCACACAGTGCTTTCCTCAAACTTTTCATCCGTTATGTTTCCCCGCTTCATTGAGAATACATTCCGGCGACGCTGAAAAGTCGTTCTATACTAACGCGCTCGAAGGAACGGCAGTGTTGTGCTTCAGTAAGAGCTGGTGAATCTAGGATTCTCCTTCTCCTGTTCTCTCTGCTTCTAAAGTTCCAAGTTGACATTGAGTTCTGTGCCTTTCGTGTTGGCAACCTCAAGGTCTGCATTCGGTTTATGCACGATTCTACAAGGTTCCAACAAGCGAACTTTATTGTGTTCTCGCTGGGTGAAGGACATCCCCAGCTGTAGAGTTCGAGTGACATGCTTGAGCACAAACGTCGCTATATTGTCATACTGTTTAGTTATTTTTCTGAGTTTGCCCATCGGCTTTTATTGCAAATAGACGCACACTCAGGTGAAAATTAAAACGAGGCTGTTTCAAACGATGTTGTGCACGTTACTTTTCAAAATAACGAAATCCGTTACTCGCTACTTGGCATTAAAAGTATCTAAATACGTTACTGTTTCTTTTCTAAAAAACAACAAAGCAACTAAATTTGTTTCTTGTTAGCCAAAAGTAACTAGGTAGGAGTAACTCATTACTAGTAGCGCGTCGTACATGTCTGGTTTGAATTCAATCGCCATTGAGCGCACGTCATCAATGCGCCGCGATGGAATTCCCCGTCAGTTCAGTTCGGCGGCGATTGAGATTAGGCTCCTCCCACCGGCGACGTCACGATGGAGCTTCTCCGTGGCTTTTTCGAGCATAAACAGACAGCACAAGGCCAAGGGGGCAATATACTTCTTCGAAAATCGAAGCGATCCCTAGTGGCGTAATGTCTCTCCAAGCACTTTGGGGACCCGTTGGCCACTAAGTTTCAATTTCGATTGGCCAACCTTACCTACCGACATCACGTCAAGACCAAATAAGTGATCGCATTTTCCAACATGCGACTTTCCTTAAATTTAAATACCCTCCGTGCTGCCTGCCGGTGCGGATGGGATGATGAGGCACGATCTTTCGGCCTCCCGACGAGGAGAAGCTTGTGCGCAGGTAAATATAGTACGAAGATGGCACATGGGCGAGAAAGTATACTGGGCTGGTCATCCTGTTCCATCGACTCCTCAATGCCTTTGGCCTTTTAAATTATCCGTGAGACGGAGCGTCATGCTGCACTTAGAGTTGTAGCCAGCCGCCTCGAGTTATGGGACGCGGCAGGTGGTACTGCTACTCCTCGCTAAGCCTAAGCAAGCTCTTACGGCCGCTGGAGGTTCGAATTACAACATGGGCTCCCACGAAGATGAATGGGTGCCATGGAAGAGAAGCGCTGGCTTCATTTTTATGCAGTTCTGAGATGTCCCACATCGTTCAACGAGGCGATCGAGACCAAAACCATGCCACTCCTTTCCATGGCCTAACAGGTCCATGTGCACAGTGTTGCATGCAGGATTTTTAAAGTATTCTATTGAAGGATTATCCGTCCGTACACGGACAATCTAAAACAACAGCAACGGTACTGCTCAAATGTGAAACGCATGCCGCGGTCAAGATGGCTAGTGAGCAAACAAGGGCGTCACTGCCCGTGTAGTTGTTTTTCTGAATGATCATAAGCCAATGAAATAGATTCGTGGGGAAAAAATTGTTCGTGGAGGCTTTTGAAGAAGTTACTTTCTTCAGTTGACTCGAAGAATTCAATTCTCATAAAAAATTCAGACGAATTAATTCAGAGTTTGGATTATTTTCACTAACAAGACTGCAAAGTGATGTCGCTTGACCTAAAGAACCACTCTAATTCATTGAGGCGACCAGTCTCACGTTGCAGGGTAAGGAATGACTCCAGGCTAACTTAGATGTTTTCCAGTTTCGCCTGGGATAATTGTGATAAGTTTTTTAAACATACTTAGAACTTACACCTCAAATTAACAGCTGTAGAATTCCAGGGGAAACATACACGAAAAGTGAAGGGATGTGAATCGGTTCGTCAATTACCCCTTCGTTGCAAGTTATTTAGATCACTTAGATGTGACAAAAAGGCAATTCTTACAATTCACGCCGGAAGTGCAGTACTGGTCAAGATATATCTGAGTACATTTTGATTTGTTCACGGAAAAGGGGTTGCTACCAAAGAGAAAAAGTGATCACAAATTCCTCTCCAAATGTTATGTTCAGTCATGAAGTACCTACAGTGCAGTAATGAAATACTTACATTTAAGGCTGTTTGTTCCCACGGAGGACTTTGGAGTATGGAAAACATCGTCCGAACACTCGTTACCGTTTAAAAGTTGCCATTTCAAGTTGGTCAAGAGAGGGATAGTTATGTCCTTGTTGGACGCTGACCTCAAGAAATCTTGTTGGCACAAAGAGTGTCAGTTGAGATGTCCTGCTGAGTGCGTGCGAGCGTCAGAGGTGCGTGCTGAGCGTCAGAGTGCGTGCTGAGCGTCAGAAAGAGATGTCCTGCCGTTTTCATCTTTTCAGTGACTATAGAAAACGAATGGATGGATGGATGCGGCTAAAGCCTTTGAATCCGGTGGCGGCTTGCGCCACCTTGCCAGTGTTTTCGTCCGGTGACTCCAGTGAAATCGGCGGCACCTAGCGGGTATAACAGAAAGCTTTGGCGGCATGTTCGCTCGGCAGCCTTTTCGAACCAATCAAATGCCCACAACGCCTGGCTATCTAAAGACGAAGCCGTGAAGGTGGGTTCGAAAACACGTGAATAAATTTGTCTGTAAAAGATGCAACACACTCATTTTTTTGTTGTCCTATTGTGTTTGAGAGTTTTGCGTTAGGGAGTAAAAACGTTGCTTGCAATCATATGAAGCCACATGCAATACAATGTAATACAATTTATTAGGCCGTTTGCTAGCATTCAGGTACTGTTTATTGGGTGAGTTTGGTATCTAACTTTAATTTCAATATACTATAGTTTACGCATAAACCTAGTGGTTAGCTTGTTTTGCACTAATACCGTACGAGCTCTATGAGGACCCGCGAATTCATATATTAATATTGGTGAGCGTTTTGGTCACATCACGTCTTACCCAGCTGATACATTATTCGAGCATACAAATATTTTGTAATTTATTTTTACCTAGCTTAGAGGTGCTTTACCGTGCTTTTACTGTAAAGGTCAAAGTCGCTTTTTGAGGCAAACCTCTTTGACCTACCTGTTCTATAATTATTAGCTTAATGTATGCTATGTTACGTACTAGGGATGTTTAAGCTGCATGTATGAAATAAAATGGGTTGTCAAAATTGGAGTGGCATTTCAGCTTGCATACGTAGGCAGTTTATTTTGTAGGTAATTCTTATCTTTGTGTCAGCAAATCCCCAGATCTAAGCCAAAATCAATATACTATCACCGTGGCTTTTAATGGATTTTGTGTTATTTTTTATTACAAACTAAATTGACACAGGGCCTCGTGTAAAAAGGGAACATATATGCCAGGTAAGCTGTGGAGTTCAGGTGCAGCCTTGTAGGTTTCACGTTTGACGTCGACGTAGCTGCTATGCTCCGTTTTTGTTACGTTACTGACTGGGGCTTAGTTAATTCATTAAAAAATAGCAAAGAGCGTTACAGTTGCAGAGCGGTTAAAACTAGATAATTGTCAATGTCATTCTTGCGTCTCAAAACCACTAAAACTTTCAAAGCAGCGCAAAAAACAAAATGACAAAAAAAACCTAAACAACAGCGTGGTTGGTTAGAGTACATTGGCAGTCTCGAGCACAGTTATTCCGTTATTAGCCTCAAAAAGCAAACAAAGAAAAAAATTGCATTTCTGTTGAACATTATTAATCTGTTTTCATTTATTTGGTGAATTAAAGGGCTGATGCAACAATTTTGTAATTTTGAGCAAAGATACCGCTTAAAACGATCCCTGACGTTAATGATTTATGAAACACGCGTTCGTTTTTCACCCCACGCAGTATAAGTTCCAGTGAAAAAAAATAAAGAAAACGAGCATCACGTCTCCCGACCTCAACCCGCCAGCTGCAGATACAAGCGGCCAGCCTGACATTGGAGCTGATTATAAATGCCAGCCGTCTGTTGATCATAGCCACGCGCTGGGGTTGGCAAAGCACAGGACACGCGCTGAGTTCCAGACATTGCTATGGCTCGGCTATTGTCGAATACGATGACAAGGCTGATTGGACACGGGCCACTACTCGAACGCATGTCGAGGCATCGCATCTTCGCGTCCACGTGTGAGGAGCTTTGATATCGTCACAGCTGGGACCGCAAAGCTCGATGACGCATTCCCGGAGATCGCAATGTGTCGCCATTGTCCCCACAGCTCCGTCATCGAATTTCGCGAAGGAGCAAGGCGCGGCTTTGGAAGGGGAGAGATCGAAAAAAGGCCCTACGGCGCTTTCATCATTTCCATTCCGCCGCGACGAAGACGCTTCTGGTGAGCGGTGTTGCGTCTCGAGTATTCTTGGTCACCACTAGTGACCAGGGCAAGCTGGCTGGGGTCAAGAAATATTCCTACCCGATGTCGTTGCACTAGTTCCTTTAAGACATGGTAGACGCGTGCTGCTAGATCTATCAGCTCGAAAGTTATTCTCGATCGACCTCCCCAATCCAGTACGATGACTGCCGGCTCTGGCACTATATTCCTACTTTGATTTTATCTTGCCAAGACTTCTCTCTCTCAAATTATCTTTTTGTTATTTTATCAAAACGTACACGTTTTAGGCGCCAAGTGCATTGTTTCTTCCACCAACAACAAAATCACTGCGCGAATTTTCCTTCTCTCTTCATGTGACTACGAGTATAGTTTCTTGTGCGACCCTGCGGCATTGCTGTTCCCCTTACGGAAAATAAGTAACAAATCGGTGTCGCTCATTCTGTCGATAAAGAAAAAAGAAACAAAAACGCATTAGTGCGTTTCTTTTTTAAAGATGTAGCAAAGCATTGTTATCCTCATTTTCCATGACTAACAAACTTTGTTTTTCTCTCGTTATTTCTGCGTTACTTTGTATTTCAGCGTGATTATTTGTGAGTGATTTATACCAAAACCGGGATTAAATGTTTTACCACATGCACTTTGAAAAGTGGTTAGGCTTATTATCTATTGTTTTCAATAAATTTCTCAAATGGCTTTGAGGCCGTTTAATTTATTGCCGTTGTCGTTTATTCAATTCGAGGGATGCCAGAACAGAAAACAGCGCGAGTATGAATATCGCCTTGTGTGCTTCAGCTGGGAACGAAGAGAATTGAGGTCGGTTCACTTATTTGCGTTTGTCTGTGATCGACTGCGGTGACACTTAGTCGCGTTCACGCTCTTACGACCGAGTGCGAGCCGAGTACGACCGGAAGAGAGTTCCCACTTTGAGACCCGGATGCTCTACAGCGGAGCCTTCCGCACCGATTGCGCTACAAGCGCGCATCGCTGGTTGCCGTACGCGGTCGCAAGAGGCTTAAATGCAGGCGGTCTATGCGGTCGTCTGTGCACCAGTTCGCAGAGCGATCAACGCTAGGCTCGTTCACCTCCTGCGATCGTATTGCGACCGAGCCCAGCAGCAAACCGGTGCTTCGGCCTCTAGCAGTTTAGAAACTCTCTGCACAGCAGAGCTCGTTAACAAAGGTTTAGACTCCCTACGGCTCTCATCTTCGGTAGTCGTGGCCGACTTACGGACCTGGTTATAGTAAATGCTTACAACGAGTAGAGAACCTAGATTGAGAGAGTGTCCAGGCCTCAGACCATGGGGAGGCGTTTTCGTTCCATCTTAAGGTGGTCGGACGACTCCCGCTCCGAGTTCGGTCTCGAGTGCGCATACGCTGCCGAAGTTGTCGCGTGGCGAGAGGAAAGCAGGCGGAAGGCGGCGACACTTCGCAGACGATCAAGCGCACTTCCGGTCTTGTTCAGTCTAGTTCAGAACATACGCGCAGACCGGAAGTGTGCCAGGGCTTCCCGATAGATGGCGCAGGTGTTTTCGTTCGTCGTAAGCAGTCACAAACGGGTGCAACGCGGTCGGTGACACTCAACGCAAATGTTTTAATCAGTCTTTAGTCTTCGGGCAACGAGAGGCCTTTCTACGTGGACGTGTCTTTTTTCGGACGAGACAGCTGCGTGTTCATAGTACGGAGGCAGTCTTCGAGGTGGATGAGGTCGTTAGTTTCGGAAAGACGTCAATACAAAACGTACACAACGATCCGCTGCGGGTTGCGTGCAGCGATAACGTTATGAATTGTCCTGGGCTGGACCCAAACCGGGAACCGTCAAATACACATGGAACCGTCAAATACATTTCTTTAGGCAAACGGGCAAATGCAGCTCTGTGGGCTTCAAATTTACTGCGATTCATTTCGGTTTAATGGCTGGTTCGCTATTTAAAGGGAACGAGCGGAGTTTCAGTTAGAGCGTCTTAAGCGTCAAGCAGGTGAACTCTTGGAAATGCCGTGCATCGGGCTGTCCTTCGGCAGGTTATTACAACGAGAGCTGTTATGGGCACATCCCACCACTGAAAATGACGTCCATTAACAACCCGCTTTCCAGTTACGGTTTCTGTCGTACCCGATGCCCACTGCACGCGCTCTCTTAAAAAATACAAAGAAAGAGCCGATAACAAAATGCCACCTTAGCACTGTCAGTGCCAAAAGATCGTGCTGGGAGACGCCATTTCACGCGCTCCGGAACAAAAAAAAAGCGTTTGGAACAAAATGGTTAGATGTTTATCTTGTTCCAAACGTTTTGTTCACGCACCCCACAGTGCGTGAACGCGACGTCGATGCCCAACGACTTTGCCGTGAAATTTGACATCTATCGGTTTAACTATCTTGTTGATTAACACAGCATTGCTCAATTTTGTTTTAGAGTTTCTTTCGTATGTCGAAAGTTGTAACTTCCAAATGTAAGAAAATAAAATTAAAAATAACACCCTCTCGAAGGTAAACACTGCTACGTTGACAAGATGACGGTCGTTCGTTTTTTTTTATTTATTTAAAAATACTGTCAGTCTGACGAGAAGATTCTGAAACAGGTGGTACATAAAAACAAAAGTAGCGCAAATCCTGAAAAATCAATGACAAATGCGAAAACATCCTCTGGGCAACATTTGGGAAAACAAAAACATAATACATAAACAGTTTTACGTATTACATATTTATGTAACGAACGCAAAACAAACGTATCTAGCGGCTCCTGTTCACATATATCTCAAAAAAGGCATTAGCTGAAAAAAAAAAACGATGCATTTTTTATGTGTAATAGCCCTCAGAACAAGGTTATGTAATTATAAAGAATTAGTTTTATAATAAACCTAAATATACCTCACCTTGAACTATATGCTGCACTAGAGCAGGAAACAAACTCGCCGTGATTGCTCGCAGCAATAAAAGCGGGGTTACAGCGATGATCCTCCACGCAATGTCTCTCAAAGACAAGGTCAAGGTCAGGGTTCGAACGATTACGGTAATATTCGTGACCTGTCCAAACAACTAACGAAATCCTTTTTTTTTTTTGTTGTTGTTGTTCAGTGCCCATTTGAAGGTGTTGCAACCGCTCTATTCAATTTCAAAGCCACACGTTTATTGACGATATGCTCCTCGTGCTCGCTTGTATCCACAGGAGAAGGTGAAATATCAACACTTTTGAGATTCAAACAAAACCCATCCAGGCGTCCTGGCTGGTGCCCCCAAGCAGAGTCAGTATGTGCGCGGAGGTAAGTTTGGCAGGCATTCAATAGCAAATGCTCGTTCACATGGGCAGACACATGGTGGAGGCAACATGTCCCACATTGCAGTCATATATGGGCGATTTTCATCGCGTATTTTTGAACCTGGTTTCACGGCTTCGTCTCTAGACCAACAGCCGCTGTGAATATCGGATTGGCTCTGAGAAGGCTGGTCAGCGAACCTGCCTCCACAGCTTCTGTTCTATCCGCTAGGTGGTGCCGATTTAGCTGGCGTCATCAATACACCATTCTAATGTCACAAACCTGCTGCCCAGAGTGAAATCTCAACGGAGCAGTAGGCTTGGGGTCGTCGCTTTAGGAAAACGAGCAAAGTACGTGCCAAACGCGCGAAAGCGAAATATGGCACTTTTATTTGAACGGCTATAGTAATTACAACAACCGACGTGCGCCTGTTGTGTCCCAGCGCATTTAGTATGCGCATGATGGTGACTGGTAGGACCGATTCT
Source organism: Ixodes ricinus (assembly GCA_037355805.1). Lineage (NCBI taxonomy): Eukaryota > Metazoa > Arthropoda > Arachnida > Ixodida > Ixodidae > Ixodes > Ixodes ricinus. The sequence goes on along the minus strand of JAZHYW010030572.1, from coordinate 309 downwards.
CACTAACTTGATTTAAAAGAAAGAAAATGAAGACGCGAGAAGAAAAGTGTCTCCCTGCTTGTAATGAAATTCGTAGATACACCAAAATATGTTTTTCACGCAAAATGAAGTCTTGAAAGAGAGAAGCGATGGAGGAGAGACAGGCTTTGCTTGGGACCATTGCTTTGTAGATCGCAGTTAAGCTCGTGCTGACAGCGAGCGTTCGAGAGGTTCATTTCACAACAAAAACAAACTGCTGTTCATAGCAGACGATACGTTTCCTTACCAGATGCTCGTGCTGGGATGACATGTGTACGATCTCCACAGACA